>CAODLS010242982.1:0-10951 GCA_948243855.1 Flueggea neowawraea
CAGGAAATCATTCCAACAATAAAAGAAAATAGTAGCTATATTTGCTCACGGGAAAAGATAGTGTAGCCTACCAAGCGGTTAAGCTGCATTATTTCAGCAGTTTGTTTGGCGCAAAATTCTTCCATAGCCATTTCTCTTCTCATGGCTCCTGCCAAAACCTTCACCACCTCCTGGGGTAAACATAACCAAACATTAACTATATACTATAAATAAAACAAAAAGGTCGGCACTATTAAAAATAAATATCACATTACCTTTGGAACTAGCTTTTTGGATTTATCAACAGATTCTGAACCATCTACTGGTATCAACTGCATGTCTGCAGTATCATTGTCATCTTTCAACTCCAGTTTTGCTTTGCTCAGACAATTCTTGCAAAAAAGTGTTGTTGGATCTTCTTCTGGTATCTCATCATATTGAGGAAGAGTTTGCACACCTACATCAACTTTATCAATTGTCAAAATGGGCTTTGATTCCATTGGTTTATAGGAGAACCTCAAAGATGATTTCCTAAAAGCTGAGCTCTTGCGGTGACTATCAATAATTTCAAGGCCCCGATGAAGACTAGCTGCTAAATGTTCTGTTGGTGCAAGACCACTTCTACTAGTTTGAGTAGCCAGGGAATTAGAGGATATTCTTTTCTTGGATTTTGAGAATGAAAGATGTACATCATCTGGGCCTGACTTGCCATGCTCACTAAAATCTTTCTGGGAGGCAGTCAACATTGATGAAGTTCTCAGACTCTTCCTGCTGCTGGTGATTCTGGGAGAAACACTTGGAGTGGGAGACTTAAGAACTGGGGGTACTTCACATGGAACAATGCTGAGGCTAGAGGGAGATGCACAATTTTCATCTTCAGACTCAATGGGTTTACCCACTTCTAAGATGTGCGGAGAAAGGCCACTTTGAGAATCAGACACAGGGCATGATGATCCAATGACAACCATTGCTGTAGATGCCTCTTCAGCTTGTAGTTCATTGACAGATGAACTAATAACCTTCTTCTCTTTACAAGGCTTCTCCAAAGAATCTGCAGAATTTTTGTGAATAAAAAAGTGTTAATAGACTGAAGCTTCTTCATCATTTAAATCATTAGTATAAAGATGTTAGCATTGCATAAACCTGGTGTATCTATAATAGGTTTGGCACAATCTGCCTTACTCAGCTCATGCTTCTCAACTTGTTCAGACATGCCCTCTTCCATATCAACATCTGTATCTTCAGGACCTTCTTCTGTGATGCATCTATTTTCATCAACAGTACTGCAAACTTTAGCACCTTCTGGTTGCAGACCTACTTGAATGCAGAGCTTGTCAACAGCTTCTTCGTCAATTTCCATCTCTTCATCACCATCCTCGTCTACCTTAGATGGTAATGGATGTGTATGGATGAGGCTTTTCAATATATTCAAACTTTTACGGGGATCCCAGCCAGTCTGATTATTGCTGTTTGCCTTTACACGATGTAGTTCATCCTGATCCATAATTCATATTTAACCAAGTCAAAAGACATGTTTCCACAGTCCATCAGGAAAACAGCCAAATCAATAATTAAGAAATAAGAATTACCCTCAGTTGCCTAATAACTTCCCGAAGATGATTTACATCATCCTCCATCTCTTCATTAACCATTGCCTTGTTTTTTATTGCCTTTGCCCGATGCGCAAATCGCAAGGTACTAAAAGTTTCACTCTTGCAACTGCAATATTGTTTATTCATGTGAGTTCTATGATGACCAGTTATAGGAAAAACTGCGTTTAGTATAGCAGAATCTGCATTTTTACCTCTGTGCTGGAGAAATAGCACAAACCATTGCTAATTTTGCATTGCCACCAAGAGATTCTTGCAGTAAAAATGTCAGCCTGGAGTCTCTATAAGGGACATGCCTTTGCTTTCCAGTTTGAGAAATTTCAGCAAGAATGTTAATCAAGTTACTGCAATTCCAACCATTTAGCACAATTAGCAAAAATAAATCACTTGGTGCCGCCATGGGTACATGCTGATATCGCTCATTAATTTCAAAATAAGAAACAACTCAAATCCTTACAAGACCAAGAAAAAAAAAATAAAAAGGAAGCAAAAGAAGATTCTAAAATGAGAGTCATCAGAAGTTGTCATATGTTGTAACAAAAAAAAAGTAAAAAACAGGACTTTTCACTATTTATTGGAAGCCAAAAATTTAAATAATCCTTCCACCAATTCTCAGGTCCCATGACTTCGGTTTTCACAACAGGCTCCTCACTTCAGTATTGACTGTCCAATATCTCTATTTCAAGTCATTTTCTCGGCCAGTCTTAACATAATTTACCCATAAAATAAAATATCGCAAAAATTGTTCAAATACATATTAGAAAATATCTGCAGTATTTCTCCATCATGCATGTAATAAATGATTTTTGAGTTGCAATATTCTCTTCCCCTAACACATTTGTGCGTGAAAAGTGGTGTCATTTCTGATGAGGAAATTAGGCCATATTTTAGAAAATATTCAGCAAGTAACTGGGCAAAGTTTCAATAAAGCTTCCAAGAAAATGAGTTCAACTCTTCTGTGGTTAAAACTAATGCTCACTTTAACGAAGATATAGGCCTAAAGTAACATCATGTCATCGAAATTTAGAAGATTCAAAGCCAAAAGAACAACTTTTATCACACAGCAAATAAATTACACTCAATTAAAATCATTCTACTAAAATAATGACAATAATACACAATTAATGGCTAGGAAGCAACATTACAGGGAAGAAATCTAAACGGATCAAATGATCATACCCAAGTTGTGAGAGTGATCGATTTATATTTCCTGCTTCTTTCAAGCGCTCCCCAGCTGCACCAGTTAGCTTCTGTCTCTCTGACCCAGCTAGATCAACAAGATTGATTCTGCTTGTTTTCAAACTGCTTATGCCATCTGACATGCTCTGTAAGATATAAATTAATAAGAATCTGTCTGCCACAAAATTGCGGGGAAAAATCAACACAAATAAAATAGTTTAATTAATTAATAACTTTTGTCCAACCAGACAGAAGGTATTATAATTTTCATGAAATAAATTGTATAGAAAATCCTTAGTGAACTCAGCACCCATAGCTCATTCTAATTAGCAAACTTATATGCCCCACTTATTGAAGGCAAAATATACAACACAAAATTTTATCCCAGAAACAAAACCATAAAATTACAGCCCAGTAATATGATCCCTTTCTGAAGCCACAAAAAAAAAAGTCAATAGAATACATAGAGTGGAAAGTGCTACCTTGCATCGAGATTCAACAACGCAAGTGAAAACACTATGTGAGCGGGAACTCTCAGCATTTATGCTGGTTGTGCCAGTCCTCCTGTTGGACAATCCCTGCATGGTTTATTCAGTATCACATCAGAATCTTACCTTTAAATTTGTTCCTAGAATGAATAAGCTAAAACACATATTCCTTCTTACGGAATGATTCCACTGCTTATTCAAGTAAATTTCTGGACTTAATTTTTCCTCCTTTGCTTTTGCAATCAGATAGACGTGAGTAGAAGGTAAATTGTAATGATTTGAAAGTGTGAGCTAGCACAACAAAAAAGAAAAGGCATCTACAAGTCTACAACATAAGAATTATTAACTTCATGGCACAGGCAAAACGAGAAAACAAACCTTCATCAAAAGCTGAGTCACATCTTTCATAGCAAATACATACTCCTCTGTTAGATTCTCCACATAGACACCAGATTGGACATCTTCTCTTATCTAAATAAGAAAGAAGATGAAGAGACTAAGAAACAGTCTTTAGACCATTAAGGAATTTACATTACATAGAAAGGACAATCTTAAGTCCTTTTACCTGGAGATTTCTTTGGCTTGGATCCAGCAAGTCTGTTATTTGTTCATTATAGATCTGCAAAACCAAATTGAAACAATCAAGTACTATAAGAGAAAATGGATAAACCATTGGCGCCTCCAAAAAAAGTTTCAATTACTAACCTCAAGAAAAGAGCAGCGACACTGATACTTGAGTTGCTTATCAGCATGCTTAACTTGTTCCTGCAAAAGGAACACCCAACACTTATAACAAATCCCTCAAGGAAAAAAAATTAATAATATCAATAGTGAAGAGCAGGTGTTTCACCTCATTTATCCGAGCAAAGAGTTGCTGAAAGACCCGAGGCGTCAAACCTTGTTGACCGCTTGATATGTTCTCCTCTGATAAGGCATTGGCAGGTCCCCACATAGTATATGTCTTTCCACTCCCAGTCTAAAGAATTCCATTTTTCAATTTCCAATTAAAGAAGCAAGTCAATGCGATCATCAAAGTTAATATACCGCAATAATTAGGAAGCTCAGAAGAACTTCACATAAAGATACCTGTCCATATGCAAATACCGAACTGTTAAATCCAGCCAAGCAATTCTCAACAAGAGGAGCTCCCACAAGCTGGAAAATATCTAGCTGCAGGAAAACAAGAAGCAAAAGTCAGCAATTGGCATTTATCAGAGCTTTGTAAATCAACGCAGTTCAAGTAAACATATTAACCTGAGTCGCCTCTGCATCAGCAACCGAGTCAAATGTAAAAGTATGTCCATTAATTGACAACGAATCATCAGACAATTTATGAACAATCGTTTCTCCTCCTTCCTCATCCTTGTTTAAGGGCCGCATTCGAACTATAACCTGTAATTGACCCACAACAACTCAATTGTAAACTCAAATTCAACAACATATTAGCCAATTAATAATATGAAAACAATAGAGAAAACAATCAATCGACCTAAATTTTCTCTTCCATCACCCAAAAAAGGGGTGAAACTAAAATTATGGAAAGAAAGCATTGGGAAAATGTCAAAAAAAAAGAAACCTTAACACCGGAATCGTGGAGGCCATTTTCGGTATGGTTCTCAGCGCAGAGCTTGCGCTTGAGAGGATTAGTAGACGGAGGGCGAGGAGGAAGAGGGCTCTTAATCTTGGCGGCGGGGGACGGAGAAGGCTTACTATGATCTGAGGAGTTCAGATCTGAGGGTAACGGAGGCGCATTTTCTTTTGAGAGTTTGTGGTGCCTCCGAGAAGAAGACGACGACGACTGCTGCTGCTGCTGCTTCATTTTGAGCGGCGACTGGTAAAACGGCGCCGTTTCATTGTTGTCTCTCAAGATCGCGTTCTTTGGTTGCATGAAGTGCTTCATGGTTCGTTAGAGAGAGAAAGAGAAAGAGAAAGAATTAGGGTTTGGGCAAGAAAGCGAGAGGAGAGGGGAGGGACAAAGAAGTTAGAGAGAGAGAGAGAGAGAAGGGGGGAGAGGAGGGAGAAATGTAGCCGTTAGAGAATTTGAATTGAACTTGACATGTGTGTGGGGTTCTGTATTTGTGTTTGATGATGAAGTTTGGAGGAATAGTGATTTTTGAAATGCGTTGGATCTGGAGCGGTTGGGAGAGGGATCCTATGCGCACATGACTATCATACTATGACTACGTGTGCGGACTAGATTCGGCGCTTTCTTGGCTTAATATATAGAAACATGGACTTGTTTTAGGCTTGGTTTGGCATGTTGATGAAAATTTTTCGAAAGTTAATTACTTAAAAAGTATGTTACTTCATAAGTCAATTATTTGGTAAGTCTTATTTTTATGTGCTTAATATAAAAACATATTTTTTTAAAAACGTGATTGTAATGTAATTTTTTTATTGATTAAAGATCATAATGCCCTTGGAAAAAAATATAATAATATTATAATTAATTTAAACAATTAATGTAGTTGTAGAAAATTTTGGTAATTTTTTTTCATAAGAGTGATGATGAATAATAGGAGATTTTGTATTTAAATTTTTACCATGCCTAATTTATTATTTAAATAAAAATTCTTTTATGGAGCATTATCACTAAATCAATAATTTTAAGGATCAGTTTTTAGGGAAGAGGCTATGATCATAGGTGAGTACTATTCTTTAGATGCACTAAGAGATTAATTAATTACTATTTATAAAGTAAATCATTCTCACTACACGACCACAATTACAATAAAATAATTTTTAAATTGTAGCATTCCATAGAATATATAAACTAATAACAAAATTGCAAAACTATGTAATATGCCATTACAAGTTCAAGATCAACTTTGCACCATCTGTTCAAAATATTATGCATTTTCTATTACGTGGTACATCAACCACTGCAGTTATATTGAGATATGACCTCATTAAAAAGCAAAATATTCCAATATTAGGATAACAATATGTTATGCAAGAACTAGTCAGGCAATAACAAGCTAAGTACATAAATTTTCCTGAAGTCCTCTGGCAGACTAAAGAAATAATTGGTTTTCATTATATCAAGTCCAATCTTCCTTCCAACCTTGACGATCTCATCTTGAGTTAGGCCTTCAACCTTCATTACTTCAGCATACACATCCATCCTTTGATCAACGCCTTCAGACTCATGTTTAAAGCAAGCCTCCCAATATATTCGCTAGCTTTAGCCATTAATTCTATTGTATTACTCATCTGAGTTGAAAATTCCTACACCACATCTACATTGTTAACCTTCTTCCTCTTTCTTCCACTACTTGATAGTGTTGCTTGTGCAATATGGATAGTTTGGGAACAAATATTTGGTGTGTCAGGACTGGTTTTCTCTTGCTCACTACCTATGTCCCTGGCATTCACAAATGGAAGACATGATTCATATTGAGATTGATTTTCATGTTCCTCATGCTCAAATCTTCGACTGCATCAGCTGGATTCTCAATTGCTACTCCAGTTGCTCTATCTTCCTATAAACATAATCAAGCTCATCATAAAAAGAGAATGATTTTTTCCTTAAACTTGCTGCACTAGGAGGACTTTATAAAAAAATCATAATGAAATTCTTCAATTAGTATGTCTGAATATAAAAATAACTAGTGTTAGGCTTGGGCAATGCCCCGAGATACTATTAGTACATTTTTTTTTCCTTACAAATATTCAAAATTCTATAATTCAAAAGTTGTTTATCACTAAAACAAAATAATACAAATTGCACAAATATAATGATCATATAGTTTTAAAGAATATCATATTAAATTTTGGAAGAGTTCTTTGTAAATAATATTTTGAGTACAATTTGAGGAATTATCATCTTTGTAACATATCAAAATCTTCAATCCAAATCTACTTGTAACTCTTAAAACGGCAATATACATCTATCTGTTGGTGAAAACAGGTCGAGCCAAATATAATCCAACATGCGAGAGGAATTGACCCTAACTTTTGTTGATTATCATTGCAACGGAAAGAACTAATGGAAGTTGTCTCCGTTGGAATTGAAAAGGTAATCTTATATCTAATGAAGTCAGCACCAAGCGAGGAATGAAAACCTGACCACCCACATGATTACCAGTTATAATTTCTGCTTCAATCTCATGTCGTCCGAGCCGAGATACAATTAATCATGTACCATTGCAAAGCCCTATAGATTAATCTATATTTTGGAACATCACTGGTATCCCAACCTTCAATGTCAATTTGTGATTTGGTAATTTTGAAGCAAATATACCGTTCAAAAACTCAGGAGGATAAATATCTTCTTTAAAGCTTGAATTTGTATCCACCTTGCATATACTATTTGAACTTAGATAACATACCTCTTCCCCTGGCTATGTGGACATCACATAATCATTCACCTTATCGACAACTTCTAATGTAGGAGAAAGAATGGCACGTTGTTCCAAGTATTTAGCGTTCCAAGCATTCTCTATGAGATTAGGATATGTACTGTCAACAATTGCTCGAAGTGGATCATTAGAATCTCTAATGAGTATATCATCTTGTATATGAAAATCAACTACACCATCATTTACCTCAGTCACTTTGCCATCACCAATATTCAAAATCCATTCTGAAAATGTTCTCAACTCTTCAATATCTGTATTTGAATTGCCATTCAGCAATCTCAAGTTTTTTGTTAATTTAGAACCTTGCAAAATGTCCACAAATAGGAAGAATTGAGAGCAACCAACACAACTTGTTGTCTACTACCTTTTGGAATTATAGGCAATATTTGTCTAAAGTCCCCACCGAAAACAACAACTTTTCTACCGAAAGGTAATTCCATGTTGTATGGCCTCATGAACCTTAACACACCTCTTAGTGTTCTATCTAATGCTTCAAAACAGTGTTTGTGTACCATCGGTGCTTCATCCCATATGATAAGCTGAGTTTTGGCAATAAGTTCAACTACGTCAATTTTTTGTTTGATATTGCACATTGAATCTTCATTGATACACAGTGTTATAGAAAATTTTGAATGAACAGTCCTACCACCATGAATAAGAAGAGTTGATATACCACTTAATGATACATTAAGAACAATTTCTCCCTTAGATCTCAAAGCAGAAGATAAAGTTTTTCAAATAAAAGTCTTACCAGTACCTGTGTAGCCATACAGAAATAAAATATCGCCTTCATCTTTGGCAATAAAACCAGGATATGGCATTGGAGGATAACTCACATTCCTCCCTTCATCTAACAAAGATAAATCAGGATATGGCATTAGAGGATAACTTCTTAAACTTTCGCCTCTCCGCTTCAGTTTTTTGTTGGAGGTGACAATGTCTTTGGATTTAGATCACATGTGAAGTAACTAACTTTCTATTCTTACGGTTGCATTTGGACACATGGCAAACTAATTGATTCATTATACATCTATTGATGCTCCCGGAGGATTTCTCTTTGAATCGTAATCAGTTTTTTGGGATATTCTCATTGCGATGACCAATGAGAAGCATTTCGAAGCTACTACAGCGTATATTGAGGTGGTTTCTATGTTGTGAATTTGTTTGTTAGTTGTGCCTTGTTATGTCAATCTCCATTTTTAGCATTGTTGTGATATTATTTGTGTAGGGAAAGCAAAATAAAGCAATGGAACAACAACATATGCAAATGCAGCAGTTGCAACTAATGCATCAAGGTGAATTACAAAGAGCAGGTTCGAATACTCGTAGTCTTAGTGGGCCACTCAATGCTCTTGATTATGAAGGAATGCTGGGGCAACCTAATGCAAGTGCCTTGGCAGCAAAATTGAACTTTTTCGGGCTTCTGGCCTTACTTTTCTCTCTCACTCTTAATTTTGTAGAAGTTAAGGTTCTTACTTTGACATTAATTACTTCATAACAATACTTTGAAGAGACTTGCATTTTACTTTAACGTGATTGCACTTAATATTTGTTTTTAACCATAAAGCATATTCCTAAAATCTTTGATTGAAATTGTCAAGTCAGATTGGCATACCAAGTAAACTTTTGTTGTGCACATCTTTGTTCCTTCCTTCATTTTGTTAAACTATTTTGTTGACAACACTACAAATGGTATCGAATTTTGCATCCTTCATGTTTCTGGACTGTTGTTAACTTTAGTTAATACATGACACTATTGAGACTTTATTGTTTGCATTATGTCTTAATTTAAAGTGGAAAACATTGTATAAATTAACACCAAAATTTTAAGGTGGAATATCAGCGTTAAAACATCCATAATCCAACCCAAATGCTTAAACATAAAATTTTCCAAAAAATGTAATTGTACGAAAAGAAACGGCAATAAAGCAAATTACGAACATCAAACAACACATCGCTGCAATAACTTGTCACTCTTCCTTCTCAATGTTTATCTTCTTCAATGGTAACTTAGTTGTGGACATTTGGCCTTCAATTGGGCAATTCTCTTCGTCATTGGCAACATCAATTACATTTTTCTTCTTCAAACTTGTGGGAGTAGTGTTAGAAGAACTAAAGGACTCTACCAAATCACTTTCAACATTGGTTTCCTAAAATGAAATGTAATAAAATAAGCAATTACATAGTTGCAAAAATTAAATAATCAAATTTAGAAATCTAGTTATATATATTGGGTTCTCATCAACAATTAAGTCCAAAGCATCTAGTAGGTTAGCATTATTGCTAATTTGAAGAATTGAATACGTTGATTGTCTCTCTGTCAGGTTGTAATATGTGATTTATACCTTGAAAGCAAATTTCTTGTTGACGATATTTTCCAAATCTTCCAGAAAACTATCTGGATCACCCGCCTATTCAAATAGCATAAACAAAAAAAAATACATGTTTATTTCTACGATTTTTTATTTTTCAATTATGAAAAAATATATGATTCAAAGATAATTGATCATTTTGCCTGGGTCACAGCTTCTCTAAGTTGTGTGGCAGTCTTACCAATCACTTGGTAAGAATCACGGTCAAACAATACAAACGACGCACTGGAGGGTCATCCATTACACGAACTTGGACTTTGAAAATACAAATAAGCATTTAATTAGGCTTTAGTAATGAAATAAAACAATTGCAAAATAATAATATACATAACTATTTAGTTTTGAAAAAATGGTAGAGAATAAATACTACAATCCAATAACAATCAGCTTTGAGTTAGTGTTTATTCTTAAATTAAAAATCTAATTATATAAAAGCAAAATTGAAGAACCGTTAACATACCATGGAGAGACAAATTTGACGTCCTCTTTGCACTTTGTGCAATAAAATCTGTTTTCCTCAAGTTGGACCTTCTTCTTTCATTTATTACATCTATTGTAAAACCAAATGTATTCCGTCTCAATGAACAATATTGTCACAACAACAACACAGGAGCACACCTATTACATATCAATATTGAATTAATTCTTTTGCGAGCGTAATAGTAAAATAACCACCATATTTTAATATGAAATGAATTTAAATACCTTCTTAGTTTCGCGAATCTCATCCAATATTTTTCGCTTTGTGTGCACGAAGTCATCAAAAATAGAGTTTTTTTTATCGTAGTGGACAAATGACTCAAATGTGATGATGCCTCATTAGCATTGTCAATACTTAAAAAAAAAAGTAAATAATTTAGCAAAAAATATAAAAAATTTATGCAAACTAATTTATGATTAAAAGGGAATACGTAAAAATTGCATACCTCTTCTTAAACTCATTAACCTCTGGTATTGGAGGA
>CAODLS010243028.1:0-17220 GCA_948243855.1 Flueggea neowawraea
AAAGACAAGTGAACGTGAAATATAAGTCCATGTGAGACGTGATTGTAAGATCTGTTAGTAAAAGCCTATAAGGAATAAGTTCCTTAAGACCCGCATGGCACACAAAGTGTGAAATTCTTTAAAACATGATCTTTAATGAGATCATCGTGAGCAATACACGAGCACAAATATTGAGAGTTGACATTTGTAGTATTGTTAAGTGTAAAATCATGTTGGATAGATAAGTAACCCACTCGTACGGGTGTTTACCTTAGTTTCTTAGTTCATTGGGGGAAGAACTAAGATGAGGTTGATTTTGAACATAGAAAAAGAATTAGAGCTCGTTCATAATCAAGAGGTCGTCTTGTATTTTACAGTTGTGAGTTCATTGTAAAAGGGCAAGAAAAGTCGTACGAAAAAAAACGTACGCTATAGAATGAATTTCTATGACGATCATTAAATGATCAGATGCTAAAATTGAGTGACTTTTGACATATTCTGTCTTACAGCCAGAAGTAATCCTATTAAGGTGTGGATTAAGGTTAGATGGCAAAATGCATCGTAACCGAATCTTCTGTGTGGTGTTAACAATATTGTATAAATATGTGCTCCTCCAAGGGAAGGAAAGAATACCACAACACATGATCATACCATGTGTGCTATATACACGAACATGGGGATGGAAAATATTAAAAATAATCTTATTTTTCCTAGTGAGAGACCCTACCGTGAACATGTGGTTTTCTGTACTGCCTACCCTTAGAACCCTTAACACATTCAAAATGTGTAGTTAAGTTTGGCAACTTTAGCTTGCTGTTAATGGTCATGATTGATTCGACCAAGCGTGACAAGCTGGGCAAGTAAACTTGGCTATATGGATTGTCTTGTGTAATAGGGGAAGTTTGTTTCTAGACGCATTCACACTAGTCTCATAAGTTTTCTTAGCTAGCTATCATATGGTATGTCACATGATGTGTGAACTATGAGTAAAGCTTTCGTGAGATCGAGAAGTTCGAAAGCAGCGATTATGTGGTAATGAACTAGAGAAAAGCATACGTTTTAATAGATTGTGTTGTTGTTGCATACATTATGACAGAATGAAGTTGTTCTGCAAGAGATGCCTTCTGGCAGGATTGAGTAAGGAGTTGTTATATATCCCTTGTACGTGTATAGCAATTATGCTCTTATCGTATGCTGGTCACGCGGTCTATTTGCATGTATGACGAAAGGATCGAGCATGGTTATGTAAGTGCTAACTGTTGGATCATGGGTGATCAACAATAAGTTCCTTATGTGTTTTGATGATGAGCAAAAGGTTTTTATGAAGAGCAAAGTGTTTGAGTTGAAGAGAAACACGTTGGAAAGCTTGGAGTTGCGAAATCAAGTCAAAGAAGCATCTCAAGTATGCAGAATATCTTCACGTACGTGATAGAGGGTCTGAATTCAAACAGAAGCCACTGGAACCCTCTGAAGCACGTTTCACGTACGTCAGACGAAGTTATGAGAATAAAACATAAATATTAGGAATTGGAAGATTATTTTTTTATGGCTTATAAAGTTAGAGTACAATAATAGTACATTCCACTAAAAAATACTCACAAAAATGAGTACAATACGAGTACATGCACTAAAATTTGACAAGAAAAGGTATATATAGAGTACATAAGGAAAAACCAAACCAAAGCCAAGGATGGCTTGAACAAACACATCACAGACTCACAATGCTTCAGTTCTCCACCACATCAAGGCAGTCACCACCTTCTCTCCATTCCTTTAATTCCCTTCCCCTTTTACCCCTTTCCTTTCACTCTAATTCCCTTTCTATCTCTAGAAAACTCTCGCCTCTGCAGCAGCTCCGCCTCCGCGCCCTTGACATCGTCCAACCTTACGATTACGAGTCCCATCTTCGTACCCAACACCTCCAACCTCAAAACCTAAAAATCTCCATCATCGGCTTCGAAAACTTCGGACAATTCCTATCGAAAACCCTAACGACGCAAGGCCACATTATCCTAGCCTTCTCCCACTCAGATCTCTCTATTGCAGCTGGTCGCCTCGGTGTCATCTTCTTCTCTAATCATGACAATCTCTGCGGAAGCCATCCCGATCTAGGTTTAAAAACCACACTGAAATAGGGCTCAACTTTAATTTTGGTGGCTTTGACGATTTCGCTGATCGTAATCTTTGCACTATGGAGGGGGGAGGAGCGGTGTTTGGTGGCGAGGAGAAGGAAGAGTGTGACATTAACGGGGATGGATGAGAGAGAGAAGAAGAGAGAAGTAAACTGCACAAAAGAAAAAACAAAATCATCTAAAAAATTATATATATATATATATATATGGTATTATTGAAATGATTAATAAAATTGTTTTACAATAATTATTTATTAAGAGTATGTTGTAAAAGTGAAAAGAGAAATAGAAAAAAATATATCAAGTGTAATTTCCTCAAAAAGAAACTCGAAGAAATAAGTTGAACATGTTTAGTTAGTGTACTTACACACATCCGCACGACGTTGAGGGTTTTAATTAATTAATTCCTTTTTAATAAATAAAAATAATAACGAAAATGTCTCAAAAAATATATTATGTAAAAACATTAATAACAAAAATTGTATTTAATTAAGCTCTTATATATTTTGAAAATTTTATTTGAATATAACATTCCACATTAAATTGGGCAATTTATCTTTGTCATATTTAAGTATCTTCAATTCAAATTTGCTTTAACCCCTAAGTTCGTGTCAAATAATTTGACACCAATGAGTAATAAAATGTTTCTCAATATTTGGCAAGAAAAAACTTTCAGTGAAGAGATTTTAAATGAGAAACCTTCACCAAAGAGTGAAATAATAAACGTAAATTTTTTTATGCATTTTTTCAAATTTTAGATAGGATGATAGCATGTCCAACAAGCTCTTTAGGGCTCATTACCTTTATGGAGTCAATAGTGGCTTCATGTATAATATTTTATTATCTTTTCCCCTCTCTTTTTGTCAATTTATTTTTCCTCTTTTCTAAAATTAAATTATAATATGTAAAAAGAGAGTGAAGTGAGGAGTAATGTTGGAGTGTATACGCATTTTGGAATAAACTAAAATGATAAGTGAGATAAAATATAGAAAAAAAATTGTCTAAATTTGGTGCATGTCTTTACCCATGTACTAAACCAATGGACAATTAACATGAACATAGGGGTTAATTTTTGACCTTAATGTTTCTAAACGGAATGGTTTTTGACATTAATATTTTTTTTAGGATCGGTTCTAACCTTAATGTTTTCAAAATATCTCAATACTGACCTTCTATTATAACACTATCAATTCTAGGTGACAGAGTTCAATAGAA
The DNA here is from genome assembly GCA_948243855.1 of Flueggea neowawraea. NCBI lineage: Eukaryota > Viridiplantae > Streptophyta > Magnoliopsida > Malpighiales > Phyllanthaceae > Flueggea > Flueggea neowawraea. The sequence continues at coordinate 3,327 of CAODLS010243028.1, forward strand.
TAGTTAGTCATGCCGACATGGCACATAAACACAAGGGAGAAAAGTTCATTTTTTACCCTAATATTTCTAGACCAAACTAATTTTGACCTTAATATTTCTTTTGGTCTAGTTCAGGCCTTAATATTTCCAAAATGTCCCAGTGTTGACCTTTCATCCATTCTAGATGACAGAGGGTAACAATATCACTAATTATGCCAATGTGTACAACGACAAGTTGCACGCTGCATTCAGTAAAGATGAATTTCTCTCGAAAAGGAATCCATTGATTCTTTTTCAATTTGTTGGACCATAAGTGCAATTATTTACTTCGCTGATAAGGAATCTCTTCAAGTTCATGATGGTCCAGTTGCACCAAAGAAAAGAATAGAAGATGCATTTGACTCCTTTATGCATGCTCTACTTGGCTGAGGGGATATGGCTTAGTTCGTAAAGCTCTACTCTCACAATTAGGTCGTTGCGATTACAAGTTAGAAGTCTAAATTGTCCAGGCGATAATTAATAGGGTGTCAAACCACCAAAATAATATTAATCTGCTAAGGAAATAAATAATGAGTAAAGCGGTGAGCAAGGTCGAACCATAAAGACCGATACAGAAATGCTTAAATGCTAAAATAGAAAAATAAAATAAATTTGAATTGAATGAGATTAAAACCGAAAATTAAAAACAAACAGAGATTAAAATTCACAATGAGAAATGAAATCGCAGCAATTGTAAAATAACATAAATTCAATAATGAGAAAGTCTAGCCAAGGTATTTTCTCCGATCAATCTAATCAGTTGATCACAGACACGAAAGATAAATATCAAGCATTCGAATAGATAAAGTTTTTGTTAATGGTGACACACTCAATTAACTAATCTCTTCTTACCTGTTCGATAGCTCCGGGACGCCCTGCAGACTATTTTCCTAACCACTAAACAACCCTCGGAACGCCCTGAAGGTTTAATCTATGACAACAATAAGAATTAAAGAGACATCTATCTTAACCAGTGAAACCGAAAACACCGTGATTCATTTAAACTAGATTATTCAGTTCCATAACAATGAACAATGCCCAAATCACATAAATTCACTTTATTTGTTACCTAGATTAGGATTAATGTGACGCACTATCAATCCTAAATAACAGTATATTATCTCAATCAATCAACATAAATAATAATAAATGAACTCATGCTCAGAAACTGAATAAATACTCAAAACACTTTATAACAATTAAAATAAAAGTCTCACAACCTTAATTGATCGAACTTCAGAAATACCTAAACTAAAAAAAGGTTTAGTTACACATGATGATGATGAAAAGCCAAAAGTTCAATGAAGGAGTTGATGTTCCACGTCCAAAAAGAGGGAAGAAGAAGCCAACAATAATAGATAAGGATATTTATATGTGGCCCTTTCAAAAACCAAATCCTAATGTGAATAAAATTGATATAATAATAATAATAATAATAATAATAATAATAATAATAATAATAATAATAATAATAATAATAATAATAATAATAAAGCGGCCCAATGCGTAACAAGTCAGCCCAGTCTTCGTGCCCTTTACAGCATAGTCATGCCGAAGTGCCCTCCAAGCTGAAATGTGCCCAAAATTGTTCCAAATCCACATATTTCACTAACATTCTACCTAAAACACCAAAGAAGCGAAAATACATAAAAAGACACAAATAACAACAGTTTATGATGCAAAACAAATATAAACTGCAATATTAAATATGCTTAAAATACAACCTATCAAATATCCTCACACTTAAACAATGCTTGTCCTCAAACATTCTATAACTTAGAACAATTAAGAATCTCAAAACACAATCATTCTTCTTACCCCCACATAGTGCAAAACCCAAACCAATATGCATCAAATATTCAAAAGAAAATACAACTATCGTCAAGATAGCCGACAATCACCAAAAAGGAGGTCGTCTCCACACTAGTAATGCTCTCCAAAAGGATAGCCAAATCCACACCCTCACAAGTTTCACTCTTTCACTCAAGTGTTTAGGTGAAGAATTTATGCTCCCATTCATAGCAAGGCTTTCCAGAGCTTGGCAAAAAGTCAAATCGTAACCACTAATAAATTCAACAAAAACACCGATCAGAAAGGACTATAAAAGGCTTGTAACGTGACTAAACACGAGTTTAATAAGTTGAGAGAGAACAACAGATTTAGGTGATACTTGCCATTATACTACAACGACCAAGTTAATGTAAAATGAAATAAATACATGTCTTTGCTTAATAAAACAAGGCTGCCCAAAATAAATCTCTATAAAATGCATTGCTTTACTCCCACATTCATCATTTTTTTATTTTTTTATTTTTATTTTTTTCGTTTCTTTTCTTTTTTCTTTTAAGTAAAGCAACGCCACATTTGCACATATAACAAAACTGGACAGCCATGTCTTTTTAACAATATCAACACAAAATCATATCTAAGACATGTCCATTATCAATATAGATCAAAGCATTAACATACAAATTAATTTGGCAATGTAACACATATAAAAAGTCTCTCAACTTTAAGGTTCAAATCTTGAAGATCTTGAACAAAATAGGAATGGGTTAAAATGAGTTTAAAACAAAGAAAAGTCTTAGGCTCAAAAGGTGTAAACTAATGACAAATATAAAAGGGTAGATATTGAAGGAAAATGACGAAACAAAGGGTTAACAAACAATGTCTTTCATCGTTTCAGTGTCTCAATTAAAATGGTGTGGCCTTCAAAATACACTCTATAACAAATCCTAGTAGGGACCTACTATGAATGACAAATCACACATCAAGAAAATAAAGTGTTTATATCTCAAATGCTCGCATATGGGTTTTTGTGTGAATCCAACTATTGGTTCCCTTTCGGCTCTATTACTAGGGGTTGTTTAATGTTGAATCTAAGATCAATAGAAATTAGATGTTTAATGTTGAATCTAAGATGCATAGAAATTATGCAAAACATAAACATAATTTGAAAAATTACACAAACAAAATTTAAAAATTCAACAAAAATCACAGAAAAATAGGAAAAATATGAATCACAATGCAAACAGAAAAACATAAACAAATAAACACAAATAAACAAACAACCATTAATGCCCTCCCCACACTTAAAATCTACATTGTCCTCAATGTAAAACAAAAGACAATAAAAATTAAAAAGTGAGTAAAGGGTAAAGAATGGCTTCTCTGGATTTGATGGGAATGTTGGACGGCATGATGACCCAGCTGTTATGCGTGGCAGCTCGGCGACAACAGCTGTGGCGAGAGAGGATGGCGTCGAATTGAGGAGTAGAGGTTAGTGGAGAGGATAAGAAGTGGTGAAAGATGAAGAAGATAGGTTGTTGTCTTAAAAATCCCAATTTTTATTCAGGGTTGTTGCATATTGGATGATTTTCACTTATTTACAAAATTACCATCGCTTGTTTGACCAAGTTTGACCATGTGGCTGCATCTTTTTTTTCTTCAAAAATTACAAGTTTGTCATCCCTTATGTTGCCATGAACCCAGTTCTGACACGCATGTTTTACCTCTGCAACTTTCCCCACACTTATTTCTTCATCTCTTGCATTGTTAGTCACCTCATTTTTCATACCATTCAAATTATTCATACTGAAACATAATCAAACTCAACCAAGTGAGATTAAATCCTCGAAAAATCACAGATTAAAGACTGAAGGCATAAAATCTCAAAAGAATTCAAATTTTCTACTAGAGCAATCAAACAAAAAAATAATTAAAATGATTAAAAAATAACAAAAACAAAAATAATAAAAACATTGGATTGCCTCCCAATAAGCGCTTCTTTTACGTTGTCTTAGTTGGATGAAGTTGACTATTCATCCCCTCTCGTCATTCATCACATAAATCTTCGCACCTGGATCATTTTTCTTTGGTGGTCAGGTATCATGAATTATGACAGAATTGTCTTTTGGAACATACACCACACACTCTCTTTTTGCTTTCTTTTTCTTGGTGCGAAATTTTTTCCAGAACCAAACAGACTTAGACTCAGACTTAGCTGTATCAAGTAAAGAAATATTTACCTTTGGAGCCCCTTTTGTCATCTTCTTGCATAACACAGTCGTCTTGTCAGGTGCTTTCGGTTCCTTATTATTTTTCATCATTATTGCACTAACATCCTGTAGAGAATCATTATCATGCAACTCAAAAACTATTTTTGTCAATGAGTTAGTATGATTAACAACAAAAACAAAAGAAAAATCATTAGGATGCTTCATTTCTTCATTGATACTGAATTCAATCTTAGCACCATCAAACTCCATTGACAAAATCCCTTCATGCACATCTATCTTTGTTCAGACTATTTTAAGAAAAGGTCTCCCTAACAACAACAATTTTGAATTAGGAGTACCATTATCCTCCATATTTAGCACATAAAAATTTGCAGAAAAAACTAAATCGTTGACATGTACTAGAACATCCTCTAGAATACCTTCAGGAAAGAAACTAGAACGGTCAGCAAATGTGAGTACAACACCATTTTGCTTCAAAGGTCCAAGATTTAATGTAGAATAAATATAAAAAGGCATTAAATTAATTGAAGCACCTAAATCACGCATAGCATATTCTATTCTAACATTACCAATTCTGCATGGAATAGTAAACATTCCTGAGTCTTTCTCCTTAATAGGCATTTTCTTTTGCAAGACTGCTGAGACCATTTCACCCATGTGTAATCGCTCATTGCCCTTCAATTTGTTCATCCCCGTGCACAATTATTTCAGAAACTTACAATATCTAGGCACTTGTTTAATTGCAGTAAGTAGAGGAATGTTAATCTCAACCTTCTTTAGTGTTTCCAACACTTCTTGATCATCCAAATCCTTCTTCTTCTTCTTCTTCATTAGTCTATGTGGAAAAGGTGGCCTTTCAAGATTTCTCAATACTGGAACGTTTCTGGAATTTGTTGGATTCACTGGTTCTGTCGCAGTGGCTTCAGTATGGTCATGCTGAAGCGATGTCGAGTCTAAACTGGAAATTTTTTTTCCACTTCGAAGAGCAATTGGACTAACATTTTTCCTTGGGTTTATCTTAGGTTGGGAGGTCAATTTTCCTTGAGTTTCATGCCTGTTAACAGAAGTGATTAGTTTGCTAATTTGATCTTTTAGTTCAAAATTACTTACCTCTGTTGAAACTGCCAATGATCTCACAATTTCTTCCAAGGTTTGAATCCTATCAGTCTGTGGCATCTGTTGGTGCTGGGCATTTTGAGCAAAATTATTGTTATTTCCATACCTCAAATTTGGTTGGTCCATCCATCCTGGGTTGTATGTGTTGGAATATGAATAATATTTTTTCCAATTGTTCTACACAAAACCTCCCATTACATTCACTTCAGCAACATTATCCTCTTGCAAAGATAGACACGCATATGTTGGGTGTTCGTCCACTCCACATATTTCACATAATTGTGCCTTAAACTTCTGAGCCAATTTCTTTTGTCCAATTGCCAATTTATTCACCACAACTATAGTTTGTTGCAATATAGAAGACATATCATCAAATTTTGAATCAGAAGTAGAAGGTGTAAAGCTTACCTCATTGACACGCCTAGCAGAGGATTCAGCTTTGGAACTGAATTGTTGCGAATTTGTAGCCATAATTGAAATTAATTCTCGAATCTCCCTAGGTGTCTTACTGATTATTGCCCCACCACTTGCTGCATCTAGCATCCTGTGTTCCAAAGGAAGAAGACCGTCATACAAATGTTGAATTAAAAGTTGGTCAAAAATATCATGTTGTGGGCAACTTGCACAAAGCCATTTGAATCTCTCCCAATACTCATATAAAGTTTTAGTATCTCTCTGTCTGATACTGCAGGTCTCTTTTCTGAGATTGGTCGCTCTGAAAGCTGAAAAGAACCTTTCCAAAAATAATCGAACCATATCAGCTCACATGTCAATCGAACCAGAAGGTAGATAAAAAAATCACTTTTTAGCCTGATCTGCAAATAAGAAAGGAAAATCTCTCAGTTTAATTTGAACTTCTGTAATACCATAAGGAATGAAACTGGAGCAAACAATATGGAACTCTTTAAGATGCTTGTTAGGATCCTCATTCTCCATACCATGAAACCTCAGCATAAGTTAAATTAATCCAAATTTCAACTCAAACGGAGCACCCAATGGTTGATACTGAATACATAAAGGTTGCTGAACCATAGGAGGTGCAACCAAATTTCTCAGAGTTTGCTCAGGCGGAGTCGCAGGTGGAACAACAAGTTTGGCATTATTGTTGTCAGCCATCTCCATTTCGATCTAACAATCAATGTCAACAATGTATGCAAAATAGAGAAAATTTTAGTAGTAAAGCAAATAAATAAAATCTGAAACACCGGTCCTCGGCAACGACGCCAAATTTGATAGGTGTCAAACCCACCAAAATAATATTAACCTACTCAGGAAACAAATAATGAGTAAAGCGGTGAGTAGAGTCAAACCACAGAGACCGGTATAGAAATGCTTAAATGCTAAAACAGAAAAATAAAATAAATTTGAATTGAATGAGAGTAAAACCGAGAATTAAAAACAAACAGAGATTAAAATTCACAATGAGAAATGAAATCGCAGCAGTTGTAGAATAACAAAAATTCAATAATGAGAAAGTCTAGCCAAGGTATTTTCTCCGTTCAATCCAATCAATTGATCACAAATACGAAAGATAAATATCAAACATTCGAATAGATAGAGTTTTAGTTAACGGTGACACACTCAATTAACTAATCTCTTCTTACCTATTCGATAGCCCCGAGACGCCCTGCAGACTATTTTTCTAACAACTAGACAAGCCCCGGGAAGACCTGCAAGGTTTAATCTATGACAATAATAAGAATTAAAGAGACGTCTATCCTAGCCAGTGAAACCGAAAACGTCTTGATTCATTTAAACCAGATTATTTAGTTCCATAACAATGAACAATGCCCAAACCACATAAATTCACGTTATTCGTTACCTAGATTAGGACTAATGTGACGCACTATCAATCCTAAATAACAGTATATTTTCTCAACCAATCAACTAGCGGGCCCTTGTCAATCAATCAACAGAAATAATAATAAAGGAACTCAGACACAAAAACTGAATAAATACTCAAAATACTTTATAACAATTAAAATAAAAGTCTCACAACCTTAATGGATCGAACTTCAGAAATATATCAACTAGAAAGAGATTTAGTTACACATGATAATGATGAAAAGCCAAAAGTTCAATGAAGGAGCTGATGTTCCACGTCTAAAAAGAGGGAAGAAGAAGCCAAAAATAATATAAAAGAGTATTTATATGTGGTCCATTCAAAAACCTAATCCTAATGTGAATAAAATTAATAAAATAATAATAATAACAATAATAATGTAGCTATAATTGTTCCAGCAGTAAAATTAGGTTAACAGCCTTCACACATGTCCATGAGGCTCAAATTTCAAGGCCCAATAGTGAAAACAAGCGGGTCAATGCGTAACAAGTCAGCCCAGTCTTCGTGCCATCTACAGCATGGCCATGCTGAAGTGCCTTCCAAGCTGAAATGTGCCCAAAATCGCTCCAAATCGACGCATTTCACTAACGTTCCACCTAAAACATCAAAGAAACAAAAAGACATAAAAAGACACGAATAATAACAGTTTATGATGCAAAACAAACATAAAATACAACATTAAATATGCCTTAAATGCAACCTATCATTAATCCCCACACTTAAACAATGCTTGTCCTCAAGCATTTTATAACTTAGAACAATTAAGAATCTCAAAACATAACCATTCTTGTTATCCCCACATAGTGCAAAACCCAAACCGATATGCATCGAATATTCAAAATAAAACACAACTATCGTCAGGATAGTCGACAATCACCAAAAAGGAGGTCGTATCCACACTAGTAATGCCCCAAAAAATGATAGCCAAATCCACACCCTCACAAGTTTCACTCTTTCTCTCAAGTGTTTAGGTGAATAATTTACGCTTCCATAGAATTTACGCTCCCAAATATACCGGTGTGGAGCAACAAACAAAATAAAAAATTGGGCCCAAATAAAAGGACACTGACTACAACATCAGAATTTCTCACCGGGTGTTGAATGCCGACAAACCACAATAAACCAAAATCACCTGAACATAGGAATAAAGAGAATAGACATAAAAGAAAGAGGTAAGAATTTCTAGTGAGGAAACGACACTCCAGAGCGGCTTCAAGTCTCACAAAAACCATTCTGAAAATAGTTGACAATATCGCATGCAGATATAATTGTATATACGTATACACGCTAAATACAGATTAATAATTTCAAAATTCATTTCGAAATCGTTTGCAACTAAAGCAAACAAATAGATAAGCGAACATGCCAAAAATTCATTTATTTCAAATCTCAAAAGACGAACACGAATCCTTATATGCATTCATGCAAATCCATATAAGTTATTCGTTTCCATACTAATTATCCAGATTATGCAACAGTTTGCAAATTAGTGAATAGATTATGCTAATCAGTTACCAACTGAACAGAGCTGATAATTACTTATTATATTCTTGTATTATATTAAAATTGTGCTGACTAGATCAAATCAAAATAACTAGCAGCCTTAGGAGCCAAAATGATACCCAGCTCAAAAAGGCTAATAGCTGACAGCCTTAGATGCTAAAAAATAGTACTTTGTCTACTCTAAGGGTCTCAAAACTGTAACAAACAGAAACTGATCTAAGTACATCTGTGAGCATTGCAGTTCGTGTACTCTAGCAAGATATACCCCGTCAAACTATTGAACAATATACTATAGGAAAATGAACAATAATACAAACTCACCAAATTTATTATCCAGATGAAAACATGTCACCCCAAACAGCCTGATTGGGACTAGGATCAAAATCATCTGTGGACTCTGCCACTAGTATCATACATGGACTCAGCCACTAATCATACGTGGACTCCGCCACTAATCATACGGTCACGTGTGTTAGCTAAACACACGGGTTATCACCTACTTTGGTAACTGAGTGCTACCACCTACCCTGGTAACTGAGTGCTACCACTTACCCTGGTAACTGAGTTTTTCACATTAGTATATCAAAGGTTACATATACCCCATAACAAAGGTGTCCTGAGTCAGAATAATTAATCCATAATTTTTACAAAAAACATAAACGTAAAATCAAACAGATAGTAGTGGTTATACCACTATCAATTAATGAAATGACTGATTTTATAAATTAAAGGGAAAAATGAAATAAATAATCTTTATTTCATAGAAATAGAATACTCATTACGGAAAAATATTTTCCTTCTTTTTGATCAAAATACTCACATCAGCCAAAACGTTTATTCAAAACATGATAACCATTTCAACATTTCCAGTAATACTCAAGTAGTATTTTGAAACAAAGGTTTTCATATAATTCAAATTTTATTAGGATTTACCAATCTTTTAGTTATTCCAGATTACATGTTATAGTCGTAGCACAAAAAAAACACATATAGGTTAGAAGACAACCTATGTGTCTGAAACTGCCATTTCACTCACCTGGATATCCAAACTGAATGGCCCAATCACGTACCACTGGCGGCTGACTAACCTCGTTAACTAGGATACACACTTGAAACAATTATCAAAGCAAAGCCAAAGATATGTTGCTAGTACTGTGGCGGTACCCAAAATGCAAAATAATGCAATGCAGACATTGACCCAAAGGAACCCATTCGAGTGAAGATCTAATGCTTTCACCTCGAAAATCGAACATCTCAAAAGATTACATGTCAGTTCCCAAAGTCATTCTCAAGTCCTCTAATATTTCAGAATACTCAAATTACTCCAAAATATATTTCAATTTCATTTGGGTCTCTAGAATATAAAATATCAAGTTTGGTCCTCAATTGGAAAATTATCCAAATAATCCAACTTTCGATTCAACAGAAAGAAATCGAATCTAAACACTCACATCAGTTCTAGTCAATCTCAGGAACTCAAATTTATAATTGGTTTCACCAAAACAACTCAAAATCAACACAACTTCGGTCAAAATCGAATCTAACCCTAACCCAAACAATACTCATCAAATCTCATGATTCAAGGCTTGAATAATGTTCATATAAGTCCTATCTAACCTACTTTACTATCCTCTAACATCAGACCATTAAGAATCATCCAAAAATGAAACCCTAAATCAATTCATCCAAAAACAAACCCACCAATCAAAATCATGAAAGATGAATCAAAAACAATAAAAGAGTAGTAATCTTACGTCCAAAGATGATTAGGAATGTTGGACAAGCAATGAGGAAGAGAGAAAATCTATCTGTGAGTGAGAGAGAGTGAAAAAAAGGGAATGACGAACGAAATGGTCGGGGTTCGAGTTTATATAGAAAATACAAGCTCATGTACATGAATATGGGGTTAAAGTACGTGAGGATCAATCTCACATATGTTAGAAGTAAGTTCACGCACGTTATCGGGGTCAAAATCCTATTCTGAAGCCTCAAACCCGACCTCGTGTATGTTACACCAAAACCTCACGTACATGAATCTTGTGGAAGGCCAGAGCATGTACGTAAGGCCAATAGCTCACGTACGTGAGTCCATTTTCCAGCTCACGTACGTTAGGCTCAATGCTTACATATGTGAGAAGCTTTACAACCCACTAACTCAACGTTTCTCGCTTCCGAACTTGTTCAGAATCCTTCCTGAGCCTTAACAACATATAACCTTACAAAAAAATATCACTATCATCCTCAAAACAATATATCAATACCTCAGATATCAAAGATTAGAATCAAAACCGAATGAAGCAAATCGGACTGGTCGGAATGCTATAGAAAATAGGTCGGAATTGAACGAGAGATATTACACCACTAACCGACCAAGACCAAACCCTTACCACCCCTATAAACCGATCCGACTAGACACATAATTTTCCAACCGACCAAACTAGAGGCCAAATCCTAACCAAATGCACAAACTGACCTAACCCTTCTTCTTCTTCTTCTTCTTCTTCTTCTTCTTAAATCTAAAAATCCAGACAACAACATGTATCCACTTTCAACAACACTAATAAGGCAACAACACATATTCACCTCCAACTACTAGAATTAACAACATTAAACCTACCTAAATCTGAAAACTATAACAACCTTAGATTTAGTGCCAGCGGCAATAAGAGCTTCACGACATTGGTTGGTAGTGAAACTGTCATTGACAACCAATCATTCCTTCAATTCACAACGAAAATTTAATAGATTGAAAATATGACAATAAAAATCTCAATTCTATGAAAAAAGAAATTTTTTTTCCAGAAAAATAGGGAAAATTGTGAGTTAAGTGTTGAAAAAAGGTACTTGGGCGATTTGGAAAACATAGTTGTCGTCAAAGTTGGTTTGAATGGAGTTTTTGAGTCTGAATCGTTTGAGGTTTGGTGAGGAACGCTGCTCCACTTCCATCTCCGCCGAGAAGCTTTGACAAACTCGAGACTTGAACGGCGCCAGAGATTTCACCGTCTTAGCCCAAGAAACCGAACCCCTCCTCGAAGGCTCTGACCAGATCTTGGCCGTTGCTGACGTCCTCATCTCCTCCGAAAAGCGCATCAACAATCACCATGACCGGTACTCCATCTTGCAAATCGAACGTCGCAGCGATGATCAAGATCTCCTTAAGAAACAGTACCGGAAGCTCGCTCTTCTTCTCCATCCTGATAAGAACAAATACCCTTTCGCAGATCAAGCCTTCAAGCTAGTGGCAGACGCCTGGGCCGTTTTGTCCGATTCTACGAAGAAATCTCTATACGACAACGAATTAAGCCTTTTTTCGAAGATTGATTTGCCGAATTCGTCGAAAGTGCCTGTTCGGAGAAGCCAGCGGCCGGTGACGAAGAAGTCAGACGCCGTGAGTAGTAGTCGTAATGTTCATGTTAATACTAGTACTTGGAGTAGTCGTACTGATGATATTCAGAGGGTCAAAATGACGTCGTTTTGGACAACGTGCCCGTATTGTTACATATTGTACGAGTATCCTAGGGTTTACAAGGATTGTTGTTTGAGGTGTCAGAACTGTGAGAGGGCTTTTCACGCGGCGTTGTTGCCTTTTATGCCGCCTTTGGTTCCAGGCAGCGACGTCTACTATTGCTACTGGGGATTGTTTCCGTTAGGGTTTGTGCTTAGTGGTGGTGCAGAAACTGGAGCCAAAATTAGTGGGTCTGCGTCGTTTCCCAATTGGATGCCGCATGTGTTTGGTGCTGGTGATAAGAATGGCGTTGCCCCTGCTGCCACGGCACCTGCCCCTGCTCCGGCCCCAGCTCCTGCCCCGGCGAGTGTAAATGCGGGCAGTGGTAGAGTCGGAACGGTCCCTGTCGCTGATGTTACTGCAGTGAAGAGGAAGAGGGGAAGGCCTAGGAAAACTTAAAAGGTTTTTTGGATGACTGAATTTTGGAGGGTTTTTAGCTATCAGCTATCGTGATGTCTGGCAGCTCATAGGTATCATTGTTGTGTTGTTGTGACATTTATGTTCTTTTTTTTTTGTCCCCTTTGTAGAGTTTAGATGGTTTATTGTGACTGACTGTCAATAGTTGATTTGTAACCTTGTGATATGCAGCAAAATTAATTGAATGTTTTATTTTGATATGGGCTAGAGATTTGTATTTTATGTTCTTACATTTTAGTGTAACTTGTAAATTATAGCATAGGAACTGATTACACTTTAGGATCATAAATGGTTGTTACATTCTGCAATTCTGATTGAGCAGAGGTATATTTTGCTAGAAATGTTGAAATGTTTAGTTTAAGCTGTTAGACTTACAATAATGGATTGCAAATCTCCTAGTTTCTAGGTATGAGGTCTGTAACAGGAATAGTAGCTTGACCATGACATATGCTATAAAAAGTAGCAGTGACTTACAGTTTGAAGAAAGAGCTGATTTGGTTTGTGTTTGATCACCAATCAAGCAGTTCTTTAGCTAATCACCGTGCCACTTCGTGTTCTGTTTAAGTATCTTCATAAGTTCTTTTTGACAATTTTGGTTGCTTTAAGATGCTTTCTGTAAAGTCAATGGTCCATTTGGCTTGCCTGCAACCTTCTGGTTTCTCTGTTAGTCTAGGCGGCTGAATACTTTTCTCCGTTGTCAACAAAATGAGTTTAGCGAAATTTTTCAGGAAGAGGCAGGTATATTAGAACACAAAAAACTCCTTGCAGAGGTACCTAGTTGCTTCAAATGGTTTCCAGAAACATGAATGGTAAGTCTCCACTTTGAGCAATCTGCATGAGTTTATTGGTACATCTCTAATTTGAGTAATCTGCTTAAGTTTTTTCCCTAATCTTTTCTTGTGCTGATCGCTTGGATCTAAAAGTTCATTTCACTATCGAGTATCAGTAACATTTATGTTGTACTTTCTATTGGTTATTAATTGCTATTTGCATGCCGTTGTTGCAATTTAACATCCTTTTCTTTGTTGTTCTAATCGTCCTGTTGCTGAATGCATCATTGACAATTGGTCTGAGCTTTTGTAGTTTTATGCAATACAAAGTAAAGTGGAGGTTTGTAAGCTGCATATACTGACATTGGTTAGTATTGATCAATAGATAGCCAGACTGAACAGATAATTGTTTAATTGAAATATATTAGTCAGAAAACGTAAATATAAGTTATTAGGAGGCTTTTTGTTTTTCCTTCGCAAATGTCACTAGCTTGATTTTCTCCTGGCTGAGTCATATGACTGTTTCATTTAATTTAATTGGTTTATGGATGCTCGATCTTTTCTTGTCTAATGACTTCCAGTTGTGAGCTCTCTGGTGCTACAAACACTGGCGTCTCAGCAGAACCCAAGATTGGTAACTGAGGAGATGTCAGCATGGGTTGATGTGTGTTGATGGATGAGGTTGGAATGTCTGTAGGGTTTG
>CAODLS010243036.1:0-16240 GCA_948243855.1 Flueggea neowawraea
TACACAGGCTTGGTGCAACGCACGTTATGTTTGTTCCAAAAAGCTGTAACGGCTATAAACAGTCTCCAACGGCTAGTTTCTCAACACCAACGGTCATATGGCTTGGAAAAGCTATAAATACATCAAGGAAGGGTAGAAAAACAATGGATGATCATATGGATTCAAGGCTAAAACGTTTTTATCATTCCATCACCCCCAAAACACCAAAATTCAAGCTAGAGAGAAGATCAAGAGCAATGTGTCAACATTTACTCCTAGCATAGAGCTTCATTTGTTGAAAATGTTTATACAAACACTTTGAGAGTGTGGGGAAGCTTGGTTGTGAACCTATGGAAAATAACATTGTAATGGTCTTAGAGGTATGAGCCGTAATCAACCTTATTGGCCTTAGAGGGGTGAGCTGTAATCAACATTGTTGGCCTTAGAGGGGTGAGCCGTAATCAACCTTGTTGGCTTTAGAGGTTTGAGTCAAAATCAACCTTGGTGTAAGACTTTGTTGGATTGAGCTATAATCAATCTCCATTATTAGTGGAAAGCCTAAGTGAGACTTAGGTAGTGGACGTAGGCATGGTTGGCCGAACCACTATAAAAATCTTGGTGTTGTTTTTCTCGCCTTACTCCAACTCGCTTTCGCTCTCCAAACTTAACCAAGGCATCCCCGGAAAAATTCTCCAACAGTTGTGAGTTCTTTCCAAGAAAAAATTGGATGGTTTTGCCAACTTGGATTGTAGGTGTTTGAGTATGAATCAAAATTCACATCCTCATAATCAACTCCTTCACCCATTCCTTGGGCCACCCCACAATTGGCATCATTATGCCTCATCACTCCATAAAAAGATCATTGTTCTTTCATCAAGGCATTGACATTTTCATTGATCAACATATTCATTTTTCTAGACAATTCATCAATTTGAGAATCAAAATTGGGAGAAGAAGATGTATTTACCTCATGAATGCCAACTCTTCTTCCCCTAATCGCTTTTTGTTGGGAATTGGTGGCTAACATCTCATATATGTCATACATCTCTTCGGCCATTTTATCTCTAAAGTAGCCACCCGACACCGTATCCACAAGAGTTTGACCATATATTGTAAGCCCATCATAGAAAAATTGAGTCAATAATGCCAATGAGAACTGATGGTGTGGGCATTGACTTAATAGTAGCTTAAAGCGCTCACATGCCTTATGAAATGGCTCTCCCCCCAATTGTGAGAAGGAACAAATCTTGCTCCTTAATTTCACTGTCTTTTGGGGAGAATAATACTTCATTATAAATTTGTCATAAATCTTCTCCCAAATGCCAAGTGACCCTTCCGACAAGTTGATCAACCAAGCTTTCGCCCGGTCTTTCAAAGCATATGGAAAACACCGTATCCTCAACTCATCTTTGGTTAATCCATGAAGAGGGAAAGTTTTGATGGTGGTGTATAACTCCCTCAAGAATGTAAGAGGATCCTCCAATGGTAACCCATTATATGATGGTAACATAGTAAATTGAATGGTCTTCAATTCATAATTTTGCGTCGCCGGGCTCAATCTAATATAAGATGGAGATGCCCCCAATCACCGGTCTTTGTATCTCTCTCATATTCATACGACCCGGTAATTGGTTCCCATCAACACCTACTTGAGCTTGCTCAACTCTAGTATTCTCAACATCATATAGAGGCTTAGGTATACCCTCCATCCTTGCTTTCCTTTGATTAGCTCCATTTGCCCTCAAAATCCTTTTGATCTTTGGAATCAAAAGAACAACCCTTTGATTTTCTAAGCTCCTAATGCGTCTTAAAAGAATAAATTTCTACAAGTACAAAAGAAACAGACAAGTAAATAACAAAAAAAAAAATAAAAATGACCACAACAAGAATGTCGTTTCCCCGGCAACGGTGCCAAAAACTTAATAATGCCTTAAAATTGTATAAGGATCGTCGTAGTTCTACCTTTGGAGTATCCCTAGGGTTGTTGAATCCAATGGAACATGTCTAATTGTGGTTAAATAAAAATATATAAACAAATAAAAACATCAAATTGTTGATTTTGGGGTTTTTAAAAATAAAGAAAGCAAGAAATTAAACATAAGTAACTCAATAATAAGAAAACGCTAGGGCTTTCGAGATAAAACTAAGGATCTAATTGATAAATAAATGAAATGGGATTTAACAAATGGGTGTGAATGTTCTCTCCACAAGACTAACCCAAGGTCAGGTCACTCAAGTCGTGCCTACACCTCTTAGGAAGGTCCTTTCGACCTCACCTAGCCAAGTTAAGCCCATTAGGCTCCTTGAAAAATTTCATCGAACACCTTGTAGGCATAGGTAGCATATGTACAAACCTAAGCATAGAGCAATAAAAATAAAACCTAAACATAATTTCTAAACAAAGAAAAAGAAGATAAAAGGAAAGAAATAAGCTTCTCTCAAATGAGTGATGGAAGCCTAATTTTTCACTAAAACTAAAAGATAAATGATCAATAGCTATCATTTTAGCTAATCCAGATCTACAATTAGCTTTATTATAATGAAATAATTGAGGAGAGTTTGAAGAAGAAGCAAACCAGGTGATTTGAGTTTGATCGCAGGCCAATCTAACCTTGAGTGGATGTCTTGTTTGCAAATGGCAGGTGAAAGTACCATATCCACCTCCGTAATTTAATTTATAAATCTGATTACAATAATTATAAGAAATGTCAAACTTACCATCTCCTTTTGGCGTCTTCTTGAAATAAACCTTGAAAATGTCAAAATTCGATATTTTTCCACCTATCTTTTGTCTGGGAGGTGGTTGAATTTCACTCTCTTGAGTTTGCAAATATGAATTCATCTCAACATTTTCAAAAGTTCTATCTTCACTTGCCATTTTTTTCTCTAAATACAAAAATGATCAACAATAATTCAAATTTGAAAAATCTATGACAATGCAAAAATATAACAATGTTAAAAAAATAATATAATAAAAAATTATTATAATAAAAAATATAGTAACAATAATTAATTTTTTATATTTCTAAGAATAAATATAGTAAAAAAATGAGAGAATTTTGAGATTAAATTGAATGAGAGAATTTTGAGAGAGAATAGAATGGAAGAGAATTGATGTAGGAAATTTGAGAGGGAGAAGTGGTATTTATAGTAAAAAAATTAAAAAAAGAAGGGAGAAAAAATAAAAAAAGGGTCCAACAATCAAAAGGACCATGAGACCCAAATTTGACCGTTGTCAACAAATGGGCTGGATAGTTTGGGGCTTTGGGCTGGTCGAACCACAGATTAACCGACGGTTCAACGATTTTTTAAACCTTGAACTTAAACCGACCGTAGGCGGGACGGTTTGGCCAGTTCTGATTCCGGTCGGTCCAGTTCCGGTTCGAACCAACAGTTCTGTTCATGAATGACTATCTCTACCTATGAACACCTTTGAAAACCTATGTATACTTATAAATACTTTTGATCACGTATATACACCTTTGAACGCCTATGTACACCTATGAACACATTGAACACCTATGAACTTCTGTGAACTCTTATGGACATCTTTGAACACTTATGTACACCTATGAACACTTATGAATATCAATGAACATCTTTTTATATCTATAAACACATTTGAACTCCTTTGTACACTTATGTTCGCCTTTAAACACCTATGAACGCTTGTGAACACCTATGAACGCCTATGAACACCTTTGAATGCCTTTGAACACCTATGAACTCCTATGAATGCCTATAAACACCTTTGTACACCGTCAAACACTTATGAACACCTATAAACATCTATGAACTCCTATGAATACTTATGAACACCTTTGAATAACTATGAACTCTTATGAACACCTATAGACACCTTTGTATATCTTTAAACACGTATGAACACCCTTGAACACCTATAAACACCTTTGAACTCTTTTGAACACCAATGTACACCTTTGAACATCTTTGTACACCTTTGAACATCTTTGTACACCTATAAACACTCTTGAACACCTTGGTACACTTATTAACAAGTTTTATATAACTTTTCCCTGTGCATTACCTTTGAACACCTTTATACAAATTCTAAACAAGTTTTATATAACTATATTATTGGCTCTAACATATTTATTACTCTTTTCCATAATTACCCATGCCAACGTGGACTTTTTTTGTTCATAGAGTATTATCACTGAATTAATAATTTGAGGGATTATTTTCAGGGAATAGACCATGATCAACCCGTAGATAATTACTATTCTTTAAATGCAATAAAAGATTAATTAATTACTATTTATATCAAATTGTGAATTAATCTTATTTTATTATTTCCTAAAAAAAACCTAAAAAATTTCATAGGTGTTTATAGTGAGGATATAAATCAATCTCACTACAAGACCACAATTATAATGAAATAATTTTTAAACAGTAAAATTAATTACATGAATCAATGTGTTTCAATTATTTTTTTGTATTTTCCTTCCAATTTCCACCATGATCAACACTTTCAAAGAAACCAAATTGCAATCGATCAGAAAAATAAAGTTAGCACCATGCCAGCAACTAAACGTATGTGCTTCAAATTTCTCGTAACAATTAAGAATCAGCAGCTGCCATGTCATGTCATGTCATGTTTTATATCAGTCAGCTAAATGTCGTCGTTTCAAACCCACAATCCTTGATCTCTTCTTCAAGAAACTCTTCAAGCCAAACTCCATGTACGCCTTTGTACCAAGATGATGAAACAAGCAGAATTCAGGAGTCACTTTATAAACAGAATGCATATACATTTCTTATTTCTTCATTTCAACACAATAAACCAAAAAATCCATCTAACACAAACCTTTAATTTCAACACAACAAAATCAAATCATTGATTTCTATAACAAATTTCAAAGAAAAACTTAAAAACAAGAATTCAGAATCAACAAGATTTGCACTATACAAGTTGAACCCAAAAAAATTCGATTCAAAGCCTAGGTTAATCCAAAATGTGCAACATGATTCTGGGTTGGCATTAAAACCATGTCGCCGGAAAACTCAAGCGCTTTCGATGACACATAAAACCCATAACAGTACCACCACGCACACAACACCGATGTCATGACTGAGAGAAGTTTCTACTGAGGCCTAACCCTGTGGTTCAACAGCATTTCCCGAAGCTCAGATGGGTCAATCTCGGCCGCACATTTGGTAGGTCTATAGTAGCCAGTGACGGGATATGTGGCCCGCGCCGAAGACGCCGAAGAGTCTTCTTTTGTCACCATCCTCTCTTCCATTTTCCTCACAATTCCACCACTGGATCTCCCAAACGCCGCTGCCGATGTCGTGGCATAGCCCCGGAGGAGCGAAGAGAATAGAAGCTTGGCATTTTAGAGAGAGACAGAGAGACATTTTTTATATTACAAGGAGGAGATTATGGTTATGGAAGTGATGGAATTGCAGAAGATGTTCTTCTTAGAAGTGAAATTACAAGAAGAACCCTCCTGCAGTGCCAAAACCTATCTAGCGGCTCTCTCTTCTCTGGCAAGTCAAGGTAAGGCAGTATTTTTAAGGAATTAAAATATATTATTTAATTTTTATTTATGTATTATTTTTTA
Source organism: Flueggea neowawraea (assembly GCA_948243855.1). NCBI lineage: Eukaryota > Viridiplantae > Streptophyta > Magnoliopsida > Malpighiales > Phyllanthaceae > Flueggea > Flueggea neowawraea. The sequence goes on from CAODLS010243036.1 coordinate 5,565, forward strand.
AAAAAATTTATATATTAAAAGATATTAAAAAATAAATATTTTATTAATAAAATAGATGAATAATATTAAAAAATAAATAATAATTTTTTAAAATTTAATAAATAATTATAAATTTATTAAAATTATTAATTATTTTATTAATAAAATATTAAAAAAGTGAATTAAATTATAATAAAAATTAAATTAAATTTAAAATAAATAATAAAATAAAATAAAATATTATATTTAAAAAAAGAGTTAAAAAAATCTATTGAAATGTCCTAAAAAGTGGTGGTCTTTTAATGCTTCTCATTTATTGTATTTTCTTACCATCTACAGTACACTTTAATTGCTTTAATGTTATACCCTTTTAGGTATCCATTTTTCACAGTGGCCTTTTTTTTCCTTGAAAATTTGTCTTACCCCTACTGTGGCCCACCAAAGTCTGTATAATATTTCTTTATTTCCCTCGTAACTCACGAATCGAGCCGCCAAGCACTGTCTTACAAAAAATCATAATGAACACTTTCTTTTGTTAAAAAAAGGTTCAACGCCTTTTTTTTACACGAAGGTGGAGCATATATCATTGCTAAACATCAAGCGTTGCAAGTTAGGCTCACCAAGACTAGATCATGAACTATTTCGACCTATCGAACTATGATATGCTGGAGAAATTGAAAATTCTCAGCATAGATTCGAAACTAACTTAAACCTAGATAAAAAAAATGCTAACTAAAACAAATACCTACAAGACTAATAAGACATCAAACATTAGAAATTATAACAAGAAAAAAAAGAGTCCAATGACCACACTCACAAAGACAAGCAACAAGCTCAAAGAGAAGAAAAGGAAATTCAAATACTAGCACACAACAAACAGACATAAGAGATGATAATAGATGAAAGTGTTATGATAAAATTCGAACCTGAGCTCAATAGGTCAAGCGGAATCTGTAAAGACAATCTGTACACACAAAACTCATTGTTAAATGTTACAATTCAAAGAAGAAAAGTTCAGCTCCAAGGAGTTCAAATCCAGCGATTGACATTTTGAGAGGTGACGTGTCTAAGAAAGGAAAAAAAATTTGCTTAAGGAAAGTGAAAAGCAATAGTACAAGAGACTGAGGTATCAAGAGAGATGATTACTGATAATACTTGGTTCTTGGCAGAAGTCAGACTCCATTAAAGGAAAGACACCTCTTATAGGAGGAAGACGATTAATGGAAGGAGTTGATTATTGGAGGTTGACCTTTAAAGGACACATCAAAGACATGATTTCTACATTAATTCATTGGGGAGCTAACATGAGGAATCCTTAAGACCACTATGAAAACAAAACGAGAAGTCATTTGAAGAGGAGCTTTACATTATATTACATTACATTGCATTTCATCCATAAATCCCCACAACCTTTCTTGGCCTTGATTTCACTATTCTTTGTAATTTCATCCTCAAATTTAATAAAGTCATTGTGCTGTTTTTGTGAATTGTTCTAAAGAAGTAAAAGAACTTTTGTAACTAGTTTATTTGAAGTTAGATTATTGAGCACCATTTCACTTTTGATTAAAAAAAACCTTAAATTTCTTAGGGCGCTTGTGAAATTCCTAAAAAATAGCATTGTTTTCATAATTTCCCCAAAAGTAGTAAATACAAAGAAATAAGAAACTAAATGATACAGTGTGGGGGGAGTTCCATATCCCACATCGGTTGTGTACTGTAATGACTTGGGTCTTATAATTGTATGATCACTCTCCCCTATTGAGCTAGTTTTTAGGGGTGAGTTCTATCCTGCATTATTTGGTATCAGAGTCTGACCTGGAGCTACTAGTGTATAGGCACCCAGTGGGTCCACAACTTGGCGTGCCTTTCGAGGACGTGTAGGCCTGCGGGGGGTGGTACTGATGCAACATAGGAGAGTTCTCTACCCCACATCGATTGTGTACTGGGATGACTTGTGCCTTATAATTGTATGGGCACCCTCCTCTCTTGAGCTAGTTTTTGGGGGTGAATTCTACCTTGCATTACTAAACATCTAGCAGCGAGAATCCCTATCGTCTTTCTTGTCTTCTTCATTCCCTTCATCATCTCCTTAGGATGTGTCTTGCCTAGCTTGGTTCGAAAAAGTATCGAGATTAGAGATAAGGTCGCCATATGTAGAGATATGATTTTATTAATCTCAAAGCCTAACAAGGATAGAAGAAAGTTAGAGGAAAAAAACTTGGATTCAACCAAGGCAAACTTGGACTAAAGCCCATGCAAAAATCCCAAGAAGCCAAAAAACAAAAAAAAGAAACAGCACACTCTGCACACCCTTCTTTACTTGGCCTTTCTGTTTTTCCTTTTCTCAATATTATATGAGGATTTTTGGTAGAAAGAAGATGTCAGGATAGTGAAAAGGAGGAAAGGAAGATGAATCAGAAGTTGAGGTCGATCCAATTAAGGTTGATCCAATGGCAAGGGCTGAAGCAAGAGTGAATTTTGTTTAAAGGAAGAATATCAGCTATATGTGTGTTTTTTATATAATTTTAGAGCACAAAATTAACTCGGTCAATTTTTATGCCTTTTAGAACGAGCAAAAAATAATTTTTCGATCTTGTTAGATAATAAACAAAATAATCATACATATATATTTTAAAAGGAAATCTCATATTTTCTTTTACATAAAAGCATACTTATTAAAATCAAGGTGCAACTTATCACCTAACGTAATGCAAGACATCACTGTGGTTCTCTCACACCCATCACCATTTCTTCACCTAGTGGCAATCGAAGAAGTGGTCGTGATCTAATAATTTTTTTTTATAATCAGGTATTATCTCTCACAAAATCAAGAGGAAGAGCCCCCGATATATTTGGCTGATTTCTGGTGTTCCGACACCCTCTCACGGTTTCCATCAGTGACAAACATCCGTTAATGACAGGATCAAAATTCACCGGAGAACTCATCTGGGCCACCGAACGTGCCAATGAGACCTAAACATATATAGATGCATAATAGTTGATTTATGGGGAAGGCTTCAACTTCATTGCTCCAAATCTTTGTTTCAAAGAGGCTGTAGATCAGATGGTCCAGATATTTGCTACGAGAATATGACCACAACAATTCTCCTACCCTTTTGTTGTTTTACACGTCCGGAGACGTAGCTTTAAAGTTGTTCAATGCCGATAACACCAAAGCATAAAAGGACGCATAATACTTTAATTATGTAATCAAATCAATGCATAATCATTGCTTCGGTTTCTTTCTTGCTTTCTATCTTTCTTTCTCTCTCTTTTTTGGGTCAGAATTGTTATCTTCTGTTGGTTAACGTATGGTTGGCTTAATAAATATCGACACACAAAAACTAAAATTTTAATGCTCCAAGTATTCGAAATTAATATTTAGGTCATTTAACCATATGATAGAATAATTTGATTATTAAGCTTTTTTCTTTTTCTTTTTTTTGTTCTTATCAAAAGATTTATTAGTTATGCTAATTTATTCAAACCGATTTGCAGCAAACTATTTATTTCCAACTAATATTATTGCATTAACTTAAAAGAGAAGAAATTTTAAAAAATTGAAGTTTAATTAATATTGAAGATTTAAATTCAATTCTTGAATAAATCGTAATTTTAATAGAAATGGAATCTCACCCAAATTGAATTTTTTTTTGCTAATTTTTTTACAATTTCTCTTTGCTAATTGAATAAGTAAAAAGATGTTCACAAAATAAGTCCTTTCGGTTTGTTTCTTCTTATTGATATTAATGAAAAATCCTTTTATCAATAAAAAAATTGAAGAAATTTAATTATCAAAGAGTAAAAATTGAATTAAAAATAAGCAAAAAAATAATTTAAAATATTTATAGGAGGAAAGTAAATTTTTTTAAAGGCTGCCGCAAGTATAATTATGTTGACAAAGAAAACAAAAAAAATAAGTTTATTATATATAATATATATGTACAAAGCAAAGGTAATTAAAATTTAAAAAATGAAACAAAGTAAAAGGGCAACACAGTAGAAAAGTAAAATGCATATTCTGTTTCTTCCATCCAACTGCGGAGCCCAACGTTCTGCAGTGCCTTCACGGCAACTCTGCGAAGAGGAAACATTCGTTTTATTCGCTGCTTAAATAAGAGTGCCTCTGATTATACAAAACTCCATCTCCCCGTAAGTTGGTCTCTTTCTTCTTCAAATTCTTCTTCTTTGTGTGGTCACGTTTGCAGCTTTTTGGTACATGTAGGGATTATCGTTTTTGGCTGGTTTGATATGAAAGTTTGTATGTTCAAGATTTGTTCTTTTCATTACTTTTAATAGGAAATAATGATCTTATGTACAGAGGTCTATAATTTCTTTATTTCATCTAGAAATATTCACTACTGTGTTTTTTCTATATTGGGTTTCTGTTTGTTTCCTGTTTATAAATTTTTCTGGAGAATTCATTTCATATGCCTCTTGTTTGAGATTAAAAGAAAAGAAGAATTGTAAATAATGAGACCTGTTTGTGCATTAGCAGAGAAATTGTATTTGTTATTTATGTCACAAAGACGGGTTGATGAGTCAAAAAATTTCAGATATGACTTTGGATTATTTAAGGACTGCACCAAACAAAATGGATGTGAAACCGAAGAGAAGAACTGGTACGAAGAATGGAGATGATGGAGAGGATTTGGTGGTTGCATCCATGATTGGGAATGGGAGGACTTGGGTCCTATTTTAAGGCATGCCTTTGAAATGGGTAAACCTGAAGGACTACTCTATCAGCTCAAGACTGTTGTGAAGAAGAAGGACATCGAGATTGAGGACCTCTGCAAGATTCACTACGAGGAATTCATTCTTGCAGTAGATGAGCTTCGTGGTGTCTTGGTTGATGCTGAAGAAATGAAAAGTGAACTTTCAAGTGATAATTTTAGGTTGCAGGAGGTTGGAAGCTCACTTCTAGCTAGAGCTGAGGAACTTCTTGAGTATTATTCAGTCAAGAAGAATGTGACTGAAGCTATTAAAATGTCAAGGACTTGCATCCAAGTTTTGGAGCTTTGTCTGAAGTGTAACAATCATATGGAAGAAGGCCAGTTTTACCTTGCATTGAAAACACTGGATCTGATTGAGAGAAATTACCTGCAAAACATCCTTGTGAAGACACTTAACATGGCAATAGAGAGGACACTTCCTGTGATAAAGTCACATATTGAGAAGAAAGTGACTAGTCAATTTAATGAATGGCTAGTTCAGATAAGAGGTTCTGCAAAGGGCGTTGGACAGGTGGCAATAGGTCATACTTCATCTGTTCGACAAAGGCGTGAAGAAATGCTTGAGCGTCAGAGAAAAGCTGAGGAAGGAAATGTTTCTGGGCTGAGTGATTTTGCTTTTATTTTTGATGTTGAGGAATTCCCTGAAGATTCTGTTTTGAAGTTTGATCTTACACCTCTTTATCGAGCATATCATATTCAAGTTTGCCTGGGAAGGCAGGAGCAGTTTCGTGAATATTATTACAAGAATCGCTTATTACAGTTGAATTCTGATCTTCAAAATTTAACATCTCAGTCATTTATCGAATCTTATCAGTCATATTTTTCTCAGGTTGTGGGATACTTTATAGTGGAGGATCGTATCCTGAGAACTGCAGGGTCCCTTTTGGAGGCAAATCAGGTGGAAACTATGTGGGAGACAGCTATCTCTAAAATCACATCTGTGTTGGTTGAACAGTTTATTTATATGGATTCTGCGACTCATCTCCTTTTGGTGAAGGATTATGTTACTCTTCTTGCGGAAACTCTTCGACAATATGGGTATGCAGTTGGGCAAATTTTTCAGGCAATCGATAATGGCAGAGAAAAATACCATGAGCTTCTTTTGAGAGAGTGTCGGGAGCAAATTGTTAGTGTCCTTGGAAATGACACCTATGAGCAAATGGTAATTAAGAGTGATACAGAATATGAGAATAATGTCTTCGCCTTCAATCTCCAAACATCAGATATTATGCCTGCTTTCCCATTCATTGCACCTTTCTCCGTCATGGTACCTGATACATGTCGTATTGTTTAATCATTCATTAAAGGATCTGCAGATTATTTGTCTTATGGGGTGCATAGTAATGTGTATGATATCATGGGAAAATACTTGGACAAGCTCTTGATTGATGTGTTGAATGATGTTATACTTGGCACAATACAAAATGGTGCAGTTAGTGTGTCTCAAGTCATGCAGATTGCTGCAAACATCTCCGTTCTTGAAGGAGCTTGTGATTTTTTCATCCTGCACGCTGCGCAGTTATGTGGGATACCAACCCAGTCTGTTCACAGGCATGAAGTTGCAGCCAAGGTGGTCCTGGAAACATCAAGAAATGCTGCGCATCTCGCTTTGATGAATTTGGTGAACACCAAGTTGGATGAATTCATGTCTCTCACGGAGAATGTAAATTGGGTTCCAGACGAGGCATCAGACAATGGTAACGAGTGCATAAATGAGGCAGCAATATACCTTGACACTATCCTGTCTACAGCACAACAAATTTTACCATTAGATGCTTTATATAAGGTGGGGACTGGTGCACTTGAGCATATCTCCGATTCCATTGTGGCCACCTTTCTCAGCGATAGTGTCAAGAGGTTTAATACTAACGCGGTTGCGACTCTGAACAATGATTTAAAGACTTTAGAAAGTTTTGCTGACGAAAAGTTTGAAAGCACTGGCCTGAGTGAGATATACAAGGAAGTTAGTTTTAGAGGTTGTCTCATTGAAGCACGGCAATTGATTAACCTTTTATCAAGCAGCACGCCAGAGAACTTCATGAATCCTGTAATAAGGGAGAAAAACTACAATGCTTTAGATTACAAGAAAGTGGCTTCTATTTGTGAGAAGTTCAAGGATTCCCCTGATGGGATTTTTGGTAGTCTTTCAAACAGAAATGCAAAGCAAAGTGGAAGAAAGAAATCAATGGATATGCTGAAGAAAAGATTGAATGATTTCAATTGAAATTGCAGAATCCTTCTGGGATGTTGAAATAGATCTTGTTTCTATTTTTCCAATCCAGCCTCTTCTTTTCTTTTTCTCCCTTCTATACAAGTACAAACTTCTTTTGTTTTTCCAATCCTTCTGCGATGTTGATTCGTACAGGTTGATAATTTAGCCAAAATTTGGTCATTAAATTCTTGTAATAATGTTTTTTCTTCATGCCTCTTACGCAAGGTTAAGTTTAGCATTTCAGTCAATTTAACCAGATGAAATGGGAAAACAAAACAGAAGATTTTAGTATATATCGCTCTTTTATGTTAAGAACACAAATAGAGTCATGCCATTGGTGAAGATCGCTGGAGTAGGTGATGATGTTACTGATTTGAGAATGTCTTTTTTCAATCCCTTTGGAAGGTCTGTTATCATATGAAACTGAAAGTAACGGCTGAGATTTATGATTATGGAACCAAATTCTTGTCTGAACTTTGCTGTTAGTGGCTTAAATTGGTCAACCATTTCAGTTAGTTAATGCACTTCTTGGATTAATATTTTCGGTTATTTATAACCATTCTGTATTTGCTCAATCACACAGGCAAACAAATCTTAATATAATGATTTTCTTAAGTATGTAAAATTAAATAAAAATAAAATATTATGTTGGATAGAGTCTAGTAATTATAAATAGTTCTATTACTTGGAACTAGTTTAAGTGGTTAGATGTGTGCGTTATTAAATATTAAGAGTTTTAAGTTCAATCCAATTGTACCAAAAATAATGATAAATAACTCGTGTCCTTTTCATTATTTTAATCAAAATAACATTTAAGTAATTCTTTGTAAAAAGTATTTTTAGGAATAAATTAATAAAACTACTTTATTGTGCCCAACGGTCGCACTCTCTCAGTGGACGCAAGACGTGTCGAGGTGGAGTGGCGTGTGGGTGCATGTGTTTCGTAGCCTCCTCCCTATGGATTAGTTGAGGTAAAAAAAACTACTAAAACTAACCTAGGAAGAAAAAAAGGCTAAATCTGTAGCGGTCCTTGAGGTTTAATATATTCTCTTTCTTTGTTCCTACGAGTTTCAAAATAGCCGCTTTGGTCATTCCGTCTGTCACTGTTAATCAAATTTACTGGCCACGTCAGAAAATCTGATCTGACATATAGGACATGCTACTTTAAAAAAATTAATGACTAAACTACCCTCTATTTTTTCTCTCTCAGCAAAACCCTTTCTCGTTCTCTCTCTCATAACCTAAAAAATAGTGGGTGGGGACTTCTTGTGAAAGCTTCATAAATCATCTCTTTTTTGTTTCTCTCTTCGGAGAAACTGTTCGAGTGTTGATGGAAGATTGATCTTGTATTCTATCAGGGGAATTCCTATTTGAAGTATCTTTGATGGGTAGTGAGTGGTTCATTGGTTGGTTACGAAAGATTATTGCTTTTTTTTTTTATGTTCAAGTGATTGGTTTTGTGGTGGTTATTGGAACGAAAGTTTGGGACTTTTTGAACAAATTAATTTTCGAAACGGTGATGAAGTTTTGGTCTTTTGGGTTAGTTTCTTAGAGGGTAGTTTTTATTTCTCAAAAATTTTGTTGTTTCGATTTGTCTCGAGCCATTTGGATACTTTCAGTCAGAAGGAATGATTTCTCTGCAAATTCCAATTTGCATTTCAGAATGATCTGTCTGCAAATTCGAATTTCCAATAAACCAATCAACAAAACTGTAAGGAGTAATAAAAGGGTGAATGTTTCTCGTAGCGTTAATTTATATGTTTTTGTCTGAATTTTTTCAAATGAAAAGGACAGCTTTCGGCTCCAATGGCTTTTGTAAGCAAAAGTTGCAAGCCCCATTATAACCAGTTTAGTCCACAAAGAAGACAAAAAGAAGAAAGGAAAATTAAATCATAAACAAGGCAACAAAGAAGTGCTTTCTAAAATTAAACAAATCCATGTTCACACTGTATTTTTTTAAAAAAACTAATCTCTCCAATTTTACCAAATCCATGACACTGGTATTCCATGATGGTTGTGGAGTGGGAAAGAGAAAGAGAATGGCCCAAATAGGTCCTTTTTGAACTCCTCCACCATTGATTGGAGATGGTTTGGAGTGGAAAGAAAGAGCGACGTAAGGGAGAGAGGGGAAAAGAACTTGGGAGAGAGACAGAGAGCGGCGTGAAGATGAAGAAGAAGAACTGGGTAGAGTCTGTGAGTGGTGGTTTGGGTTTTGTGGTTAGGTTAGATTGTGGTTTTGGGTTAGAGAGAGAGTGTGTGATTTTGTGGCTTTTGGGTTAGGTTAGGTTAGGTTGTGATTTTGGGTTAGAGGGAGAGAGCATGTGGTTTTGGGTTTGGTTAAGAATTGGTTAATGAAGTGGTTGATTTAGTTTGTTTCAATTTATGTAGTAAATTTTATTAAAGTTAGAAGGCAAGTTAGTCTTTTTACTCTTTTTTTGTTAAGTTTGATTGACGGTGTTAAGGTCTAGGGAGTAGAGTGGATATTTTGAAATTAGTAGGGACCAAGGCAGAAAATACACTAAATCTTAGGACCGTCATGAATTTCACCAAAAAAACAAAAAAGCTACTAAAACGACATTTACCCATGCCGTTTGGCGTTTAGATAGTTACAGGATTCTGCCCAATGCCAAGGAAGACTTGATTTTCGCTTTCATCACCGTGTTTGGCCATCGAGAAAACTGAAAAAAAAAACCGAATCCAGGAAAAGAAACCGAAAGTATCAATTCATCAATCGTTCGGGTCCATCTTTGATTTATATTTCAGAGAAATCAGAGTGGAAAGAGGAAGCGTATGGCGGAGGCGTCGATGTGCAGTAGCAGTGGGAGTACGGAGCTGAGACCTGAAGAAGAAAGGGTTTTGATTAGAGACATCGCTATTGCCGCCGAAGCCAATAGCAGAGAAGGCGACACTTTTTACCTTATCACTCAACGGTAACCACATTATCTCCTCTCTCTCTCTCAAACACAGTATCAGCAGTTACTGATATTTGTTAATTGCCACAAGATTTAAATGCATTTGGTTATTGAGTTGAAACTGAGTGTGAAGAAGTCTATAGTATTTAAAATTGAAATTTTTTCTGATTATTGTTACTACCAATTTCATTTATATTTTCCTGAACATAGGAAAAAAGTGTTTTTGAGCCTTATTTTACAGTATTTTAGTTGAAACTAAGTTTTATTAAGCGCGAAATAGTCGTTCTCCTGTAATGTAGTTTTAGCAGTTTTAGCTGATTTTTCTTTTAAAAATAGTCATTCTCGCATAATGTTGTTTCTACCAAGTAAGTTATAATGCATCCTTGTTCGTTTCTCTTGTTGGTTGCATTTTCAGTATTCTTTAATGGTGGTTATGTGGTTAGTACATTTTACTATGGGCAAGGTTATGGAAATAATGTAATGATTCTTTTATAGATGGTGGCAACACTGGATGGAGTATGTGAGTCAAGATCAACAGAGTGGTGTTACTAATGACGGGCCTTCCTTGTCTGAGCATGGTGATTCAGTTGGTTCTTCGAGGAGGCCTGCTGGTATTGATAATTCTCATTTGATATATGACGCAACACCCGAGGATTCCGGTGCTGGCATTGAGATTCATGATAGTTTGTCAGAAGGCCGTGATTACATACTGCTGCCGCAGGAAGTATGGAACCAATTATATTCATGGTGAGGGATAGGGGATTGTACAAGAACAATGATTGTATTCATGTCAATCTTTCTTTTTGTGGTCTTGTTTTGTTTAATATCTTCTTCAAATTA
>CAODLS010243055.1:0-17014 GCA_948243855.1 Flueggea neowawraea
AGACCTAGACCCGAACCATCTAAAAATTCCAAATTTCGATTTGGTTCAGAGAAAGTCAAAAGTCAACGATTCTTTTCGGCTCTGGTTCTATTCGTTTCATTTTGGTTATCTCCAGGACCAGTGCTCAGCTCTAGTTTTAGCCCCAAATGGAAAAATTAGACTTTACTCATATTGTTCTCGTTTTGTACTCTTTTTTTTGTAACCATTTTTTTGGTTTAATCAATAAGTTTTAAATAACTTGCACTCATTATGTAAGTATTTATTTGTGAATGTACTCGTTTTGTACTCATAATTTTATAAAAAAGTAAAGAAAATATTAAGCTTCCAATGTCTTAAATAACTTGTACTCATTTGTTGGTGTTTGTTTTTGTTTTGTTCTCATTTTGTTTTTGTACTTAGTTTGTACTCGTGTTGTTCTCAGTTTGTACTCATTTTTAACATGTTCAAAGAGTGTGGTTAATGTGCGGTCAACTTTTTCACGTATGGTCAACACGTAATCAAACTTAGTCATTTTTTAAAACTTTATTCTATTTTTTTATTTTGGTAACTCTTGACATCATGTTGTATGGTGAATTTTGTATATATATATTTGTTTTCTTTGTCCCTTATTTATTCTTGACAAGGTGTGTTTTGGCTGCTTCTTGTCTCGGAGAGTTACTGTTGAAATACAAAACTGGCAGTGACTTGGGAGACTCTGAGTCACCTGACTCAACCAATTTTAAAATGAATTTGGACTATTGATTTCCTTAAACAATGAGAGCCAATGCTCATTGAAGGAACAATTTTAAAAATCTATATAATCGATATATGTACTACATTGGTTCAATGTATTTAAGCACACCCATGTATACATTTGAACACCTTTGTACACCTATGAGCACCTTTTTTACACTTTTGAAGACCTATGAACACATTTGTACACCTATGAACACCTTTCTACACCATGAATACCTTTGAACAACTATGAATACATATGAGCATCTATGTACACTTATGAACACCTATGTACACCTATGAACACCTATGTATACCTTTGAATACCTAAGTTGTGGAGTATAATTTTATATGCTCAGCTGATCTATGAACATCTATGAACACCTATGTACAACTTTGAGCACCTATACACAGCTTTGAATACCTATATACACCTATATACACATTTATGAACATCTTTGAACACTTTGCCACTATTAACAAGATTTTTATGTTGGTGTATATAAACAAGATTTATGTTACCCACATGACAAATTGCATAATTGTAATCTTCTCTACATAAACGAGATTACAAATTGCAATCACCAAAAAGAGTACTACTTAATGTCTTTCAAAAAATAATACCATTTAGTGTGTATGTTACTTAATAACATTTAGTGTGTTCTAGTTTAGTATTTAAGATTTAAAGTATAGAGTTTATGGAATAGTATATAGACTTTACAAGTAGTTTAATTGAGTTTATAGCATGGAGTTTAAAGTATAGACATTATACCTTTGTACACCTAAAGTTCATATTGTGTACACCTAAATTTCATGTTTTTTACAACTTTGTATACCTAAATTTCATGTTTTGTATAACTTTGTACACCTAAAGTTCATGTTGTGTATACCTTTGTACACCTAAAGTTCATGTTGTGTATACCTTTGTACACCTAAATTTTATGTTGTATACACCTAAATTTCATGAAATTTAAGTGTAAAGAGGTGTACAATACATAAAATTTACGTGTACAAATGTGTACACTACATGAAATTTAGGTGTACAAATGTGTACACTATATGAAATTTAATATCTTTCAAGAAACAATAATGTTAATAATTTAGCATGTAGTAGTTTAGCATTTGAGGTTTAAGGTATAGAGTTTATAGTATAATACATAGACTTTACAAGTAGTTTAATTGGTTTATAGTATAAACGTTACACCTTTATACACCTAAAGTTCATGTTGTGTACATTTTCGTACACCTAAATTTCATATTATAAGTATATAATATTAATATATATATAAGTATATTCTTACATAAATGAAAAACAAAATCATTAAGATGATGGATGTTTTACAAATCATATTATATAAAATTTAGGGTATACCACACATCTCAACATAAAAATGTTTTACAAATCATATTATATATAAAACATAAAAATGTTTATATAGGCATATAAACATGTAATGTAACATGAAATGAATATATAAAACATATAAATCAATTAAGTATGAAATGAATATATATATATATATATATATATCCTCAATTTCTCTTTCTTCTATTTTCTATCTTACTTTCTCTCTCCTCCCTCACCTTCTGTCCTTCAACGTCCCTCTTTAACCTCTCTATTCGCCTCTCTCTTTGGTTCTCTCTACCTGCCTTTGTCACTGTTTCATCTCGCACACCACACTGCCATCATCAGACCTCGTTTTTCTTCTCCTCAGCGTCGACAAACATGAGTGGTAGAGAGTAATCAAGGCGCAATGTCAATCGTTGAAGGAAGAGAGTGACGACGCAAGGAAAGTGAGAGAGGGACGAGAGCACGAGAGACAGTCGCGTGACCAGAGGAGAGAGAGAGCAACTGGAGCACCCGAGATAGTCGCGTGATTGGAGGAGAGAGAAAGCTACGGGAGCACGAGAGTCGGGCAAGATTGAGAAAGTGGATGGCGACAACGTAAATGATAGGGCAACGACATGGGTTTTGAAACCCTATTTGCAGCACCATTCCTAACTTTACGTAAATTTTTTATCTTGAAAATAAAAAAAAATATTCATGAGATGTACTCATTTTGTATTCATTTTTGTAAGCATGTGTTGGTATGTTATGTACTCATTTTTTAGTTGGCTCGTTATGTACTCATTTTCGGATGTGCAAAAATGAGAACGATTTGGTTTCGCTTTGTACTCATTTTGTAGTGGTTAAAGTGATCAGTCAATGCTCATTTTTGTATATGAAATAATGAGAACAATTTGTTCTCGTTTGTACTCATTTTGTAATGGTTGAAGTGATCAGTCATTACTCATTTTTGTATGTGAAAAAAAGAGAATGTTTACACTACAAGAAAAAGACAGTTTTGTGACAAAAAAAATCGTTGCAAAAACAGGAATTTTGTCACAAAACTGATTACAAACAATTAATTTTTTATATTAATGAAGGTTGAGACCATGAAATTTTGAAAGGGAAATTTATAAATGTTTGTATTCTCGGGTCAAATATTTTCTAATTACAATAAAAGAATCGAAACTTGGGTGAAAATTACTAGAAATATAAAATTACAAAAAAAAAATTATTATTTTAATGAAAATTAAAAGTTTTAATATGAAACAATTATTTGTTTTGTGACGAGTTGGTCGCAATGATTTACGACAAAATGGCACTTGGTCGAGATTATTTGCTACAAAATGGCACTTGGTCGCAAATTTTTGCAACCAATAGCGTTTTTGTCTCAATTGTTTTGCAACCAAAAGTCATATTGTCGCAAATTTTGCGACAAAAGGTGATTTGGTCACAAATGTTTGTGACCAACTGCCATTTTGTTGCAAATTTTGTTGCAAAAAAGTTTTACCGACGAATTGTTTTTTGTCGCAAAAGTTTTGCGACATAATTGGTCACAAAATAGTCAACCCAGATTTTTGCAACCATTTTGTCGCAAAATTGCGACAAAAAAATCCATCACAAATGTTTCGTCTCATTTTGTATATAGAATTATGAGTTCATTTTGTGACCAAATCACCTTTTTTCTTGTAGTGTTAGTCTCATTTTGTATATAGAATTACGAGTACATTTTGGTCTTGTTTTGTACTCATTTTCTATGCGTGGTCAGACTTTTTGACGCGTGATCAACACACGATCAAACTTCTGACACGCTATCAAAGATGGTCAAAATGTCAAATTTTTACATTTCTGTAATTATATAAAATGAGTTTGTATTTTTGTATATATTTTGAATGGTTTTGGATTTTTTAAATTTAAATTCTCTTTGGGAATATTTTTGAGTTTTCCCTATATTATATGATTTGAAAAATGTTAACATTCAATATAAAAAAACTGAAATGAATCAATTAAGTACGACGTAAATACATTAACTTACTAAGTATATATTTAATTTCATGCATGTATCACTTTAAATATGAATGTAAATACATTAATGATGTATTGAAAATGTCAACTACATTAAATGAATTTGTATTAATTTTGTAAATTATTAAATATATTTCTTAAAACTATATTGAAGGATATTTTACGCATAAAATTTAGGATAAATATTTTTGGACAAATATACCCCTAATTCAGAATGAAATGGAAACAATACACTGAAAATTATATACTATATTGCTAACAAATGTTGAATTCGGAAAAAACTAAAGAGAAATGCCCGAAATCGTGGCCTTAAATCGACACACTTAGATATGAGAAGTTCCTTTATTTAATCGGATTTCAAAGATATTTTTGACCAAATATACTCCAAATGATATTAGGAAAATAGTTATTTAAATAATAATCCGGAAAATTGAGGTGGATCCGTCTAATGCTATTAGAATTTGGATGCCACTAATCCTAATTAAAAGTTGGATTTTCAAAATGAGGACAATTTAGATTTTTTTAATCCGTACTTATACGTATAATAATATATATTCAAATTAATATTCTTCGTATCATCATGGATGATGCACTTTAATAAAAAAACAAAGAGAACAATAATCATGTAGACACTTTAATAAGGTATCGCTGATGCTGGAGAATATTTATTAAATTTTGCTTTACTCAATCAACCTGGTACTACATCAACTTAAGCTGCTTCAATGAGTCACGACACATGAAATGGCAACTAATTTGCTGAACAATATTAATCCCACTATAGTTTTAACTATTCACCATGTAATACAAACTAATGTTGAAAATGAGGGCTTATTTAGTAATAACACGTTAACAACGTCTGGTTTAATTTAAATTGTTAGAACAGTATGGTAGTGTCGATAGGAAAAGTGAATTAAACGACAAGTTTGACATTTTTGCGAGTAGGTTGCAAAAGACGATAATATACACTTGCACATTTTTTGCTTGTTTGTTTACCATAATGTTTGGTCAGGGCACATTTGTGGGTTCAATTTGATTGATTAGTTGTGATATTGGGAGTAGAAATGCATGGCTCGCTGCTAAATCTGAATTCCTATGAAATTCTTAGAGACAGAAGTATTTGTAGTTCACTAATTGGCAGGATTACGAACTATTGAACAGAGAGGACTGCGACCTTTAGTTGATTTAACTCATCAGGTACATCTTAATGCATATGCTAATGATTCATTTTTTTAAGTTTGAAATAAAAACTACACTGCTGTTACTTTTTCAAGTCAATTTCTTTTGAGTAATGTGGTTGCTTCTTCCATTTATGGTTTGTTCAAGTCTAATTGGAAATCTATGAATCCTTCTAAAATCAAGTTCTTCCTTTGGACCACTTCACATGGGAAATTGCATGTCTTCAGAATTGGGACTGTCCCACGTGGTATTAGAGGGGAGCTCAACCGGGAATTGTGCAATGTTATGGAATCCCAAGACCACATACTTCTGCATTGCAGATTGTCTAGCCGTGATTGGAACAAGTTGCTACGTTCTTTTGGACTTTCATGGGCAATGCCATTTTCTTATGCTGATTTCTTTGATTAGTGGAGTACCTTATAAATGGGAAAATGGGAATCTGCAACTGCAATTTTTGCAGGTTTTAGGACATTTACTCTCTCGGGAATATCTTTTTTGTTCATTATGGGCCGACAGGCCGATGAACTGTACAACTGGAAGTAATTCTTCTCATATTTTTCACTATAAAGATGATAACTTCTACTAAAATAGTAATGCAAAGACTCGAACCCGAAATTTTCTATGTGAGCTTCCCATTCATTTATCATCGTCCATTAGACTAAATAGGCGAAACCAAAAAACAATTCAAAAACATGGAGTCCTCTAATGATAATTTAATTTTTAGACGTATTTTATATTTAACTTTTCTTTTGAAATGCAAAAATAAATAAAAAATCTCAGTGTCTGATTATGATGTTTTTAGGTGTCTGAACACCATTTTCTGTTGGGACTAATTGCATTGTTGTAAAGACTATCATCTACCTCGATAACTTAGTCTTAAGTGTGCAAAAGCATCTTAAGTTTTGGATTCTTTTTCTGTTTTTCACTGCTTGTAGATGATTATGAATAAAATCCTTTAGGAAAAAAAATTAGAGCTGTTCATATGAAGTGACTTTCCAATTTCCATGACATTAACGAAGCCTTTGATTAACAGAGTGATGGGGTTGGACTCAATGGAAAGGTCCTTCCACTCGCGATTGCCTTGGATTCGAACTCATTCGGAAAAGGAGGGTCGGGATAGAATTAGATTTGGAATGTTTTGTCAAATAAATAAATAAATATCTTAATTATCTATTTCTATTTGTGTTTCTTTCACTGTTTTGACTAATCAAACATTCCAATTTCTTATTAAACTAAAAATAAATGAATAAGGAAATAAAATACGTCTCGAAGCATCTATCCGTCGCAACTCATTGTACTAATATTTGATATAAAAATGACATATATTAACATTTTTTTTAATCTTTGTATCTCTTAAAGGCACAAATTAAAACATGGTACTAGTTATGTTCAGTACTGAGAACGAAAAGGACTTCTAAATCTTTTGTGGATGTTTAATATGCAATATATGTAAATCAAGAAAAATTGAAAGGTGCCATATGCTTTTCTTAGCTTCAATTAGATTTATTGCCTGCAGTTTTTTATAGACAATTTCCAGTTTCAATGAGAAAATTCAATTGAACCGATCACATGCATGAGAATGCGAACATGGCCCATTTTGCCATAATCTGAAACTGAAAATGATCAGCTTCGTCAAGAAACAAAATTCTGGAGATGATTAGGTCTATGGCTCTTTCAGCTTTAGAAATAACGGGAGGCTTTTGTTTCCTTCTCAACTGTGATGTTGACCAAGAATGTCGACCCGCCTCCAGGCCAAAATTACTTTAAAATGAAGTCTTTCCTTGCCCTTTTTGCAAACGTAAATCAAGTACGATGACAACCTTTTTTTATAAGTCTTTCATTTATTCTCATTGATAATTAAACTCACAATGATTTAGTGTTGAAGTTGACTCTAATACTCACGATTCATATGGATCCAACTTCGATATAACAACCCGATTGCATATGCTATCATAGTACAATACAATCGTACGTGTAAGATATGTGATTTATACGATACGATTATAACATGTTGGACTGTACGTAATCCAACGCATCTACCCACCATACAGACCTGTCTGTCGCAGATTTTTGTATCATTTAATGTTATCAAATGCCTTGACTTGGCAATATGCAAAATGCAATAGCCTCAACCACACAGGCCTATATATGTATCTATAATCTATAAGTTTCCACAACAAAGCTGAAATCAGAGATACACATAGCAAAAACATGTTAAGGAAATCTGTTCCGAGGATTTTGTATCTATCGGTGGGTTTTGTCCAAACTTCGTAACATTTGTGATGGAATACTCCAAGGAGTCGGCAACTGCAGGCAAATTCATAAGATGCAAAGGTTTCTTCATATTACAATTTTACAATTTGTGATCAGTGCTTGATTTAGAGATTAACTTAACTTGTCAGTCTAATCAACTTGTGTTTAATGTTGTTAATTACACAAACAGCTGCAATATCCAGAGTCCCTGGAGAGCCATTGGTGATTGAGGAAATTGACGTTGACCCTCCAAAAGCTTGGGAGGTTCGCATCAAGATTATCTGCGCATCCCTTTGTCATAGTGATGTTACCTTCCGGAACATGAAAGAGGTATACGTAATTAATTAACCCTCCATTTGAGTCTTTATTTTCAGCTTTTTTGTTGCATCAAATTATCAAAAGAAATTAAGTATACTATCAATCTGTGACAATTTACTTTATTCAGCAGTTTGTGATATTGTTTTTGCAGGGACCTTTTACAGTTTTCCTAGAATATTTGGACATGAGTCGGTCGGGTAATTTACAAAATAAACTCATTAATTTCCTATCTTTGGCATCTACTTTTGTTTTTCTTTTATTATAAGAAAAATCCGAAGAAGAAGTTCAAAGTTGACAACGCACACTGTCGACATGTATTTGGTTGGTCTTATTTTTAGCATTGTGGAGAGTGTTGGAGAGCATGTGGAAGAGGTGAAAAAAGGAGATATGGTACTGCCAATGTTTTGTCCGGATTGTGGAGAATGCAGGGACTGCAAGTCAACAAAGAGCAACATATGCTCCAACATCTCCTACGTGAACATTGGCATGCCAAGGGACAATACGAGCAGGTTCAGGGACATGAAAGGAGAAGTTTTGTATCATTTCTTCAACGTGTCCAGTTTCAGCGAGTATACAGTTGTTGATGTTTCAACTGTGGTCAAGATCACAGATGACATTCAGGCTGATAAGGCCTGCCTTCTCAGTTGCGGTGTATCAACAGGTATCTTGATTCTTAAACACTCAAATTCAACAATTTTCCTTCCAGATTTAATTCAAAATGATTTTCCGGTGTAAAAAGAAAACTTCTTAACAAAATGAGTTACGTAGCCCAAATATCAATACACCCTTTTGGGGTTAAGTTGCATACAAATCAAAACTCAATAATGATATTGGTCAAAGTAAACGCACATATATGTTGTATTCTTCTGGCAAATAACAAGTTGATCGTTGACGAACTAATTAATTAATTATGACCCACAAATAGACAGCTAATATTACTGAATCATTAATCTAAATCAAATTGCAGCACTACATATTTTATTATCTTTGGACTTGTAGCAGTCGGACTTGCGGTATTTAATCTCACTGCATTATTTCTTTTTTTTTTAAAAAAAAAAATGAAAGCTTGGAAATAGAAGAAAGTGAAAATACATTTATAGGCCAATTAAAATACATTTAGGCCTATGTTTTTTAATAATCAATATTTCTAACCTGATGGATTTGGTCTCAAGAAAACCATATATCCAAATATGGCTAATATGGTTTTTTCAGGGAATATAAAATGTTATATTTTTTAATGTATAGTACCATTATTTAGTTGTCATTATATTATTTATTTATGTAATTTGTTATCAAATTTACCAAACACCTACCACAATCTCCGGAATATATATATAGCTAGTTAGAACAATTATCTAATTAAGTACTATGGAGTATAGAAAATCAAATTGAAGGTTCAAAATTTTTTTTTATGAATTGGTTTTAGTTATTAGCTGAAGAATTACTTAAGACAGAAGTGTTTGTGATGGTTTTCAGGCTGCAGAGGGGAAAAGAATGCAAGGAGCCTCCAAGATCATTGCAGTGGATTTGAATCCTGAAAAAATTTGAGATTGCTATCTTCTCTTGAAAAAATTAGCAACATATGCTAGCAAATTAAAACATATAATTGTTATGAGCACAATTTACTGATAATCAGAGTCTGTTTTGCCTTCAAGATCATTGGAATGGATTTGAATCCTGAAAATTTTGAGATTGGTATCTTCTCTTGAAACAATTAGCAACATATGGCAGCAAATTAAAACATATAATTGTTATGAGCACAATTTAGTGATAATCAGTCTGTTTTTGTATTGTAGGAAAAGATTTTGGCATCACAGATTTCATCAACCCTGCAACATGCGGTGAAAAACCGGTCAGCGAGGTTGGTATACCTGCCTAGAATTATTACATGCATATGCACGCACTGAAAATGTTTTGGTTTGAGCTACCACTGCAAATTTGGCTCCTCCAACTTGCGTTACATAGTTTTCTGAATATCGGTGTTAATTAATTAACATTGTCCAGGTGATTAATTAAGGAAATCACAGATGGAGGTTCTGATAATTGCTTTGAATGCATTGGGTTGGCCTCACTAATGCAAGATGCTTTCTCTAGCAGCCGAGAGGTCAATATTTTCTTTTCTTATAAGTCATTTTATTTGCTCTTATCAAGAATAAAACTCGTAACTTTTTAATGCTAAATACGACTCCAGTTGAAGCTCATTGATACTGAGATGTCAATTAAATAATATTATTCAAATTATTAATTCTTCACCCACCATGGATCATATACTCCCTCCGTCCCATAAAAATAGGCTACAATTTTTTTTTCACATAGATTAAGAAAGTTAGTTAAGTTATTAATTTTATTATAAATTTTCAAATATATCCTTATAACTATTTAATAGTAATTAATAACACAATTTATAATGTATTTAAGTAGGGACAATATAATAAAATATGATATAACTAATAGTATTAAAAAGGAAACAAACCTATATATTGAGACAAATATAAAAGAAAATATGGTCTATCTTTACAAGACGGAGGGAATACCTTTTAAAAAAGAAAAATACAACAATCAGTGTCAAAAAATAGAGGTTATTGCATATGCAAGAACAGAAGAACACTCAAGGCTTAGGCAATCTAATGGGTTAGTCAACCTGAGATGGTTCAATGAGTCATGGCACATGGAATAGCTGCCAATTTGCTGTACAAAATATCCCTGAGTTTTAACAATTCACCATTTAATTTTAAGTTAATTCCGAAATATTTGATTTTTTAAATAATGGCCTGTTTAGTGAATAAAATAGCAATTAACAATGTTTGGTTTAATTTCAAATGTTAGAACAGTGTTTTTTTAATAAGGAATCCTATATTAATTAAGAATAGATGTCATGAATTATTTATACATTTGTGACAATTCTTTCCCCTTAAGATAAATAATTATAAATTTGAGACAATTCTTTCACCTTAAGATAAATAACTCTTGAGATGGAGTTAGATTTAATGTCAAGAATTTCAATTACAGAAGTGTTAAACTTTTAATTAATTGGGCATCAAAAGACAATAATAAAAACTTGCACGTTTGTTTTTGTCTTAGTTCGTCACAATAATGTCATTGGTGGGTTTAATATGATTGATTTTGTTGTGTTATTGAGAGGCCAGGGTTGCGGGAAGACGTTGCAACTGGGAGTAGAAATGCACGGCTCGCCACTAAACCTGAGCCCCTATGAAATTCTTAAAGGTAAGTGTTTGTGGTTCTCTACTGGAGGGTTAAGACCCAAATATGATATTCCCATCCTGATCAAGCAATATATGGATAAGGTAAGAGTAAGTTTTGAGTGGATTTGTATTGTGTAATTCTTGCATGTCAATGATTATGAAATCCCAGGTCGTGGAATTTGGTTAAAGTATTAATGTCTTGTTGCTAACTGGTACTGTTTATTTGCATCACAGGAACTGAACCTGGATCCATTCATAACACATGAAGTGAGCTTCAATGATATTAACAAAGCCTTTGATTTGCTTCTCCAGGGAAAAAGCCTAAGATGCATTCTATGGATGGACAAGTAGATGAATATTGACAGTTTGAGTTTATATTTATGCTTATTTCATTGTTTGGACTTATATTAGGACTAGTATTCCAATTTCAAACCAAAAAAAAAAGGTTAATAAAGAAATAAAATATTTCTCCAAGTAGCTCTGGTAATTCGTCTTTCACATTCTACCAGCGTTTGATATCAAAATAACATTGTATAACTCTACTATCATTAAATCCAATGGCTTATCTGATTGACTGACTTTCGTATTTAATCCAATTGATTATTCCATCAAAGTATTCAACACACAACCTTTTTCATTTTTACAAGTCATTTTGTTTGCTGTTATTAAAATAAAATTCACAATTTTTTAGTGCTAAAATTAATTCTAAAACTTATAAATTACAAACCTATTTGTAATATACAACAAGTTAGTGAGAATATCACTACAACTGATTTGATGTTAGGTTTGATAAAAACTCATCTCATATTAAATAAGTTAATAGGCGAACTAAACTTGATTTATAAAAAAATCTAGACAATTTTTTTTAAGTTTATAAACAAACTCGATTATAAGTCTTAATATTGAAACAATATTAGTAGTTTATTTTATGAATGTGTATAGATATTACTTTTTCCCTTAATTTGTTAATTACTTGGATGAATTTAATAAATACATAAAGAAAATTTGTCAAGGGTCATGGATTTCAAATTTGGTGGGAGTAATTAAATTGAATTATCCAAAAAACTATTTATGAATTGAACTCATGAATTATTTATTTAATCTTGTTCTTAGACTTAGCAGTTAGTTATGCTAACTCAGCATTTAGTTGCCATGCTGTACATAGTTATTTTCTCCTTCCTCAGCAAGCTTTGATCTTCATATATATATGTACATATACTTCTTTGATCAATCAATGAAAACACAACTTCTTTTGATCACCATTCTTTACATGGTATCAGAGCAATTAACACTTCTCTCTTCTTTCTCTCTCCAAACAACAACATTTTCTTTCTCAACCTCTTATTTTCTCAGATTTTCTTAGACTTTCTCCCCATTTTTATACTTTTTCTTCTTACTACGATGACTGATTTCTCTTCCCTCTCTACTCTGTGACTTGAAGAACAGATTTCAAGTCCATATTACATCCATCCTAACGAGAATCCTTCATTACAGTTAGTCTCTACACCATTAGATGCTTCCAATTTTCATTCATGGCATCGAGCCATGCTTATGGCTCTCAAGATGAAAAACAAACTACAATTTGTCGACAGATCTATTCTAATTCCAAAGAAATATGATCCATTATTTTCGGCATGGGATCGATGCAATACATTGGTTCTTACTTGGATCCGTAATTCTGTTACTCATTCCAGCGCCAAAACTATCCTATGGATCGATACAGCAAGAGATGTTTGGTTAGATCTTGCATCTCGTTTTGCTCAACAGGACATTTTTCGGATAGTTGTTCCTCAAGAAGAACTTGCTTCCTTAAAACAAGATTCACAGTCTGTAACTGAATATTACACTCAGTTAAAGATTCTCTGGGACGAGATCTTGATATTACGTCCTTTACCTTCTAATTCACTCAACTGTGCATGTAGAGGTTTGGCTTTGCTTTTTCAATATCAAAATATTGACCAGGTCACTCGCTTCTTGCGAGGTTTGTTTGATTGTTTCTCTAATGTCAGATCTTAGATTATGATGCTTCGACCTCTTCCTAAAATCAATCAGGTTTTTTCTATGATAATTCAATAAGAGCCTGAATTGAAATATGCTTATACTAACTCCTTAGAACCTGTTGTCTTTATGAATAAATCTATGCCTTATTCTGGTAATCGTGGTGGAGGAAGGACAAACAGATGAGGCAGATTTCCTCATACTAAACCTATTTGTACATTTTGTGGAACGCAAGGTCATGTCGTTGAGCGTTGTTATCGTAAACATGGATTTCCAGTTGGTTACAAGATTGCTTATCATGTTAATATGACAGAAATGCATCCTTATTATTTTGATTTTGGTTATCAGAATTATTCTCCTACACCATCTCCTTGTTTTTCCACTGAAGTAACATGTTCCTTCAATGGAGTACAAATGCCTTCTCATTCACAATCACTTACTCATATTTCTGTTCCAACATCTCAGCAAAGGATTCTTCCAACTCCACCATCATTTCAAGTGCATCCTGCTACTACTGTTGATACTTCTGGCACATCTCATATTAATGTTGTTCTTGCCTCATTCTCTTCATTATCTACTGAAGGTAAATCTTCTCAATGGATTGTTGATAGTGGTGCTACTGACCACGTTACGTGTTCATTATCATGGTTTGTTGATTACAAGACTGTTCAGAATGTGATTCTTAATTTGCCTAATCAAACTACTATGAAGGTTACACATTCTGGTATCGTTAAGATTTCAGATTTGAGGTCTTGTTCCCTTCTTTACATACTCAAATCAGAGGTATTTTCTTACTATAGAGGATGATTATACTCGTTGTACTTGGATTTACTTGTTGGTTAATAAGAGTGACGCATAGTTCACTACAAAATCTTATTATTTATGTGCAAGTTCATTTTAAGGCTTTTGTGCAAACAATCCATTCTGATCAGGGCGTAGAATTTATTATGCCATCTTATTATGTTTCTCATGGCATCATTCATCAATCTTCTTGTGCATACACTACAACAAAATGGTCTAGTGGAGCGTAAACATCAGCATATCTTACTAATTTGTTGATGTTCCAGAGTGGTCTTTCTACTGATTTTTGGGGAGATTGTGTATTGCATGTTGTTTATTTAATTAACATGATATCTTCTCCTTTGTTGGCTGGTAAAAGTCCTTATGAGCTCTTTTTCAGACACCCCTACATATTCTCATTTATGAGTCTTTGGTTGTCTATCTTATTTTTCCACTCTTGATCATGGGAGATCCAAATTTGCTCCTAGATCTGTCAAGGGTGTTTTTCTGGGTTTCAAAAGTGGCATCAAGGGTTATAAAGTCCTTGATATTGACTCTAAACAACTCTTTGTCACACACAATGTTATTTTCTATAAGGATATTTTTCCTTTTCAGCATTTTTCACTGCCTTCCACTTCAGACCTTTTTATTCATCTGTTACCTTCTATTCACGATCTTGAACCAATTTCTTCTATCCTTCTTGTCCCTCTTCTCCACAACCTTCTTCTGTTCCATTAAGACGTTCTACTAGACTAAGATAGCCTCCTTCCGACATGTGTAATTACAATTGTGATGGCCTCCCTCACCTTCAATCTCCCACTGTTAATTCTCTTAAAAGTCCACATTCCTTACACAAAGTTTTTTCATATAACAGGCTATCTGCTTCTCATAAAACCTTTTTTGTTGCTATTGATTCCATTCAAGAACCCTCTTCTTATGCTAAAGTAATCAAATCTCAATGTTGGCGAGATGTCGTTGATAGTGAAATACGTGCATTAGAAGCCAACCACACATGGAGTGTGGTGGATCTTCCTCCTAGAAAGACACCTATTGCCTGCAAACATGTCTTTCGTGTCAATTATAATTATGATGGCACAATTGAGAGGTGCAAGGTTCCTATAGTGGCGAAAGGTTTTACTCAAAAAGAAGGGCATACTTTGTTGATACTTTTAGCCCTGTTGCTAAGATGACATCCATTCGAGTTCTTTTTGCTCTTGCTGCTATGAATAACTGGCATTTACATCAATTAGATGTTAATAATGCTTTTTTACATGGCGACCTTAATAAAGAAGTGTACATGTATCCCCCTAAAGGTTACTCTATTCCTGGTGGCAAGGTTTTGAAGCTTCACAAATCCCTTTATGGCTTAAAACAACCTAGTCAACAATGGTACTCAAAATTGTCCACTGTTCTTCTTGCCTAGAACTTCACTATTGCTTCTTCAGATCATTCTTTATTCCTAAAATACTCTGGTGACAACTTCATTGCTTTATTGGTGTATGTGGATGACATCATTGTTATAAGCAATGATTTGTCTGTTGTATCTAATATAAAGCAAAAATTGCATGATATGTTTAAGATCAAGGACTTGGGGAATTTGAAGGACTTGGGGAATTTGAAGTACTTTCTTGGCTTGCAAATAGCTCGATCCAAGGTATTCATATCTTTCAAAATAAGTTTACTCTAGATCTTCTGAAGGACACATGTTTTCTTGCATCAAAACCAGTTTCTACACCTATGGTTTATGATTGCAATTTGATCAAATAAGGGGTTTTACTTTCTAATCCTGCCACTTATCGACATCTCATTGAAAAGCTGCTTTACTTAACCATTACCAGACTTTACATTACATTTTCAGTACAACAGCTCTCTCAGTTTTTATCCGCACCAACTGAACAACATCTTTCAGCTACTCATTGCATTTTACGCTATTTGAAAGGCACTATTGGGAATGGTTTATTCTATTCTGTTTCTTCATCTCCTCATTTACATGCTTATTTTGATGCTGATTGGGGTGCATGTCAAGATTCTCTCAAGTCTATTACTGGATATTGCATCTTTCTTGGTAATTCTCTAGTTTCATGGAAAGAAAAGAAGCAAAACACTGTGTCTCCTTCTTCCTCTAAAGCTGAGTATTGTGCTTTAGCTTCTACTTGCTGTGAAATTCAGTGGTTGATTTATCTTCTCATTGATTTGTATCAGTCTCATTTAGATCTAGTGGCTCTCTTTTGCAATAATCAATAAGCTCTTCATATTGCTCATAATCCAGACTTTCACAAACGTACTAAGCATCTCGACATTGACTATCATTTAGTAAGTGAAAATTTTCAAGTTGGTCTCATTAAACTTCTTCCAGTTCGCAGTCATAGTCGGCTTGTTGATTTCCTTACCAAGCCTTTGTCTCCTGCTTTATTTCATTTGAATGTATCCAAACTGAATATGCTTAATCTCTATGTTCAGTTTGAGGGGTGCCTCTTAGACTTAGCAGTTAGTTATGCTAACTCAGCATTTAGTTGCCACGCTCTACATAGTTATTTTCTCCTTCCTCAACAAGCTTTTGATCACCATTCTTTACAAGCCCAGGCAGCGATAGTTTAAGCTGCTATAGTTTAAGTAGTGATAGCTCAAGCAACAGTTCAAGCAGCGATAGTTTAAGCAGTGATGGCTCGAGCAGTGATAGCTCAAGCAACAATAGTTTAAGCAGCTATAGTTTAAGGAGTGAGAGCTCAAGCAGCAGTTCAAGCAGCGATAGTTTAAGCAATGATGGCTCAAGCAGTGATAGCTCAAGCAGCGATAGTTTAAGAAGTGATAGCTCAAGCAGCAGTTCAAGCAGCGATAATTTAAGTAGTGATGGCTCAAACAATGATAGCTCAAGCAGCAGTTCAAGCAGCAATAGTTTAAACAGTAATGGCTCAAGTAGTGATAGCTCAAACAACGATAGTTTAAGTAGCTATAGTATAAGCAGTGGCAGCTCAATCAGCTATAGTTTAGCGGATTTACAGCTTCGGAATCCATGGAATGCAAGGCTGAAGTCCTCTTGGACTAATATGTACTTGGCATCCGAGGTCATGGAAACTGTCTTGGATTTAAAGCTAAAGACAGTTGAAATTAGCAGATTTACAGCTTCGAAATCCATGGAATGCAAGGATGAATTCCTCTTCCTTGTAAGGTTTTTGATGAAGAATGCAAGTTTTCTGGAGAAGGTGACTATCATATGTCC
>CAODLS010243108.1:0-15597 GCA_948243855.1 Flueggea neowawraea
TCACATATCAAATATGGTACCGTGACTGTACCGAAATACGTGCAAATGCATATGCAACCCAAACGCTAAAAATCCCGAAAATTAATTCGACTCAAAATATCAGAAAATTATATTTTAGTCTCCGAACCTTTCAGAATTTCCAAATTAATTCTCTAAATAATTTAGAATTAATATTTAATCCTCAATTTTTTAAAATTACCATTTTACCCCAAACTTCTCTAAAATTACAATTCTGCCATTATGCAAAATTCCAATTCAGTCCCTATTTGTCAAATATCAGTTTTAGTCCTAAAAATATTTAAAATATGGAAAATTTCATATTTAGTCCTTTCGTTACAAAATTACGCTAAATAGTCCCTAATCCCGAGCCAAGCATAACCCAATATTTTCATCCATACCATTCAACTCAAAATCATTCTAGGAGTCCGAATCTACCCTCGGTTCGTCCAAAAACCGAGCCAAACTATCAAACCGAATTCGGACTAAATTACCCTTTCATCAAAAATCATCATTTCATCCATTTTCAACCTAGATTCATGTTCTACTCACTTTGTCCATCAAAACCCCATAAAAATCCGTCCAAAAATCATCCAAAATCGCCCCTAAAAACCAAAAATTCAGTTCGGTTTTCATTCCAAAAACCGAACCGAATAAACCAAAGAAAAGAGGAGAGAGAAAGAAGAGTTACCTCCAGTGGCTTGTCGGCCGACGAGGAGAGAAGAGAGAGACTAGAGAGAGAGTCAGATGGAGGGAGAGAGAAACAAGAGAGAGAGAGCTGCGGTGAATGAAGAAGAAAGAACGAAGAAGAAAAAAGAAAAAAGAAAATCTGGGCGGTTCGGTTCGATTCAAAACGGCGTCGTTTTGCTCGTTCAAAACGACGTCGTTTGGTTAAGTCAGAAGCCGGTTACTGTGGACGCGAACGACCTGTCGTCTGACATTGCGAACGACACGTCGTTTTCTCTTGCAGCAAACGACCGAGCGTCTGGCAACTCAAACGACACGTCGTTTTCTCATCAGAAATAACGACACGTCGTTTATCAACGCAAACGACAAGTCATTTCTTCTTCGACGCGAACGACATGTCGTTTCGTTCCTTCAGCCGAACGACTGTTCTTCCACTCGCGAACGACACGCCATTTGGACCACTGACAGACGACCTGTAGTCTGATTTTTATTTTATTTTCTTCCATTTTTCTTTCTTTTTTTCAATTCTAACCAATTTTCAATTAATTTAATTCCACAATACACCTCAAAAAATCATATTAACACCAAAAAATATTAACCCTCCAAAAATATCATTAATTAGTTGAATGATATTTTAAATTAAAATTAATCCATCAAAAAATAATTAATTCGAAAAAAAATTTCAAGAGAAAATTTACCCAAAAATTAGTCAAAAATATTCAAGTTATTACAATTTTATCTTTAATTGTGAATTATTTCTTATGATGAATTTAAAAATATCTTATTTATTTTATTTAAAATATTATTTAAACTATAAATTTTGAGAAAATTACAAATTAAATATAAAATTAAAAATAATATGTCTCTTGAATATTAAATGAATTTAGCTCACCTTAATTAATTAATAAATTCATACATAATAAAAGTACATTTAATGTGTTTAATAAATATTAATTAAATTAATTATATAAAAAATATTTAAAAATTTATAAATTATCATAAAATTCAAAAAATTAATGAAAAAATTTTAGAGTGTCTTTTGATCTTCTTTTTTGATCGAATTCATATATTGTATATAATATGATGATTAATCTTAAATGCTGATACATTTTAAAGTATTACTTTCAAATATTACAAAATATTTTTTAAAAAAATATTCTAAGACACCTTTATATTTCGGCATTTTCAATATCTTAATAATTCGAATGAAATATTTGTAGACGACAAATGATTAATAGTTTTGATGTGCAACATTTTGTCTGGTATATACATTAAGTATGTTATAATTTTATTAAATAATTTTTTTGCCATGTCAATTAAATCAATTAATCTTATGTTACACCAAAGAGTAATTTTCTGTATTTGTGTATTTGAATTTTTATTTTATATAATTTATAATAAACAAAAGATTTCGAAGCGTTTTATTTTTTTCTATTCAACAAAATAATTTAGATGGAAAAATAGTATGGTTTTTTAATATTTTTGTGTTATAATGCATCTATAAAAATTAACTTATACGAATCAAAATTTATCTAATAATGGTAGTAACAATTATTAGTGGCTGTAATTTTATCTTTAATTGTGAATTATTTCTTTTAATGACTTAAAAATATATTATTTATTTTATTTAAATTTTTATTAAAAACTATAAATTTGTTTAAAAATTAATATAAAATTAAAACTAATTATATGTCTCTTAAAGTTTCTTCATTAATATTTAAACTAAATTTTAATAATAGATTATTAAATAAACTTAACTCACCTTAATTAATTAATAAATTTATATATAATAAAAGTATATTTAAAGTGTTCACAAAAAATTAATTAAATTAATCATCTAAAAAAATTATTTAAAAATTATAAATTATTATAAAATTTTAAAAATAAATAAAAAAATCTTAAAGAGTATTTTTTATCTTCTTTTTTATTTAAAATATTATGGTATATATGATATGTTTAAAATATTATGGTATATATGATATGATAAAAGGGATGGAAGGGGAATCCAAGAAGGTGAAATTAAGGTTCAACATTCTCAAGGTGAAATAAAGCCGGACAGTAAAACGACACTGTCCTGTTATCTCACTTTCTCTTTTTGTCTTGTTATTATCGAAAGTTATGGCCACATTGGTCAAATCCACTCTTACAGTTGGCAAAAAGGAGTTTCTTTTTTCTCCCTTTCTCGTTTGCTATCTGGTTTTAAAAAAAAAAATATCTACTTCTATTGCTACACTAGCATCCATGAACCTCTCCACCCTTTCCTAATGGTGTGTGTGCCCTGTGACTCTCTCTGTTGGGGACCAATTGTTTTTGTTGTTATTATGGCAAAAAAAACCCCACCATTTGCGTTTTGTTTTGTTCCATGGCCTCTTGACATTTTCCTTTTATTTTTTTTTCACGAAAAGGAGAGTCGGAGACTACCAATAGTAGTATATTTCTGCTGGACGTTACTATACAG
Source organism: Flueggea neowawraea (assembly GCA_948243855.1). NCBI lineage: Eukaryota > Viridiplantae > Streptophyta > Magnoliopsida > Malpighiales > Phyllanthaceae > Flueggea > Flueggea neowawraea. The sequence goes on from CAODLS010243108.1 coordinate 3,143, forward strand.
ACATTACCTCATCGATACGGAATGTTCTCAAGAGGCATAGCTGACACCAACAGCGGACTTGAGCCCATGCACGGTGAGATCACTGTAGCATCTAATTGAGGCAAGCAGTTCTGAACCTAAGCACCTAAAATTGCATGTCACGGGTCCACGACCATTGACAACCCACAGTTGTCATCGCTCCCACTCGAACCTGTGACCTAAGATCACCACCCATGATCACTAAGCTAGGATTCCCTTTTAAAATTTAATGCAATAAATTCACTCTTACTTATTGCACAAATACTATGCTCAAGAAAACCATGAGGTAGTTGGACTTATCTTATCTATGCTCCAATTTAAACAATTGGGACTACAACAACAAAGAAAAATCTCCTAATTCACATTGGAACTGTTGAACTTGAGTTCAACCTTCTTGCAACAGTCATCTCTAACATTAAAGATTGATTGAAGCTTCATGACCAAAATTTACAAGTTCAAGACTTGGGACTATAACCCACAAAACCCATGTTTAGTTAGAAGCCACCACACGAATACACACGGGCCTCATTTAACGATGTTCTTCCAATAGGTTTTGAGTGGAGTTTGATGAGAATTCACATCGTCGAAGCCCATTAAAGAAAACCCAGATAAAACCTATCAAACCCCTCTCCTCTCTCACGCTTTCTTCCGTAGAGCACAGCAACTGGAAAGTGGAAACCAAAAAAGGAACAAGGAAGAAAGCATGAGCCTTAAACGAAAGCAATTAGTAGTTACAGCTCCCTGCAAGCACCTATCTTTAGATCCTGTAAGTCTCAAAGATTACTCCAATTTCATTTCAGTTACTATTTTGCTTTCGTTATTGAATCAAACAGTTGATTCCTGTAGGAAAATTATTTGAGTGACATTGGGGAGAGTGATGATATCAAGACATTGTGCTCTAAAATTTTTAAGTCTCCGCCCAATGAAGAGGTAAACTCAAAGACTATCTTGGTTATTGAGCTTGGTGTTTTCTGGGTCGTTAGCAAGTTCAGTTCTTGATTATTGATTTGCTGGGTTACTGTAGGTGATGAAATGGGTAGCATTTGCAGCTAATTTTCCTGTAGATTCTAAGGCATGCTTTGATGCTCTAAGCGGACTTAATGAAGACTTGCTTACCAAGTCAGTTCTTTTGGGCAATGGAACTACACCCTCTGAAGCTGATGTTATTGTCTTCGCAGCAATTCATGCTTCTGTGGTGTGCATTATATCATTCCATTTCTGTTCCTAGTAACATTTCCGTCTTACCTTTATTGTAATGCACTACCCCAATTTGGGGCCTATGTATTTTATGATATCTTTTTACTGATTTATAAGCAATTCATTTCAAAATTCTAACTACTCGGGGCATGATATGGTGCTAGATTGGCCTCCCACAACAAGAGAGGGAAAAGTTGCCACATTTATTGAGGTGATTTGACTAAATTCACGTAATGTCTTAGAGCATCTCCAATACTACTCTTTATATTTTAGAATATTTTTGATAAAAATAAAAAGTAATTTTAATTTTAGAGATTCAAAATAAAAATTTATTCCAATGATACTCTTTAACTCTACTTTTTATTTTGTTAACTTTCACAAAATATAAATGCATAAACAATTTGAAGAGAAAGACTATTGGAGAGAAAATGATGATTAAATAAAAAAAAAAAAAAAAAATATATATGAAAACTATAAATTTTATTAATGATAAACAAATAAAGAGCTAATTTGTTTTATACTCTTTATATTATATTTAGAAATAGAGAATGAGATAAAGAGTTTTTAAGCTCAACTTTTTATAATAAAAATATTTTAATTTTAAGGATAGCATTGGAGATGTTCTTATCCTACTTATTTTTTGTCGGTTATAGTTAAACGCATAACCTCCTTGCTAATGCATATTTATTTTTTCTTTTTCTAAAGCACAAGAAAGATTTTGCGCAACTGTTTCAGAAGATAGTTTTAGAAAAGCCTTCATTTGAACCTCTAGTAAGTGATCTTTCAAGTTTTTGTTTCCTTCATAATTTAAATTTCCTTACATTCTATTTACTACTTCATTCAAAACTTTTTCAACTGTACTTTTGAATGTCCTAATAGTTGCATTCTGATATTATTTGAATTCTTAGTTGTCAAGCGTGGAAGCTGTACCCAAGCAAGAAGATTCAAATGCAAAGAAGGCTTCGCAGAACACAAAGATAGCACAAAAGTCTGTAGGAGATCAGGATACGAAGAAAACTGATAATGCAGTTAGTCCTTCTATCTAATTGTTTTCTTACCCATCGCATTACATAACGCTACTGGTATAAGAATTTGTTGCTGGCAGCGGTGTTAACACTACAATTTAATCTATCCTAGTGTCTATGATCTTTAAACCTAAGATGGTTCATAGTTTTAATTGCATCCACAACAGCTTGATGCCACACCATAATAGTAAAGCTAAGAACATAATCACTAAAGTAACGTCCTTTTCAACTTTATCGTCTGGTCATTCTGCTATTGACAGGAACCTTAAATATACTTTCTTTAATTAGCATAGAAGCCATTCTATTTTTGCATGCTTTTGTTAATGCAGGATTGTGCTGGTCTGGCTTTGAAAATCTGATGTTGCCTTGGTGTTTCTATCAGTTTTACTATTATTACATTCTATATTGATACAAATCTCATATAATAATGTTTCCATTTCGTTATTTGGGGCTTAAAGAAGAAGTTAACGGGAACTAAAGAATCTCCTCAAGAGAAGAAGAAAAGCCAAGAAGCAGAAGCATCTCGGAAAGATGAAGTAAGCATCAGTTTGCTGAAAATCCTGGTTGGCCTCATCTGCAAAGCATGGAAGCATCCTTCTGCTGACAGGTAAGTTGATAATTTTTTTTTTTGTTAAAAGAAGAATTCCAAATTATATATCCAAGTTAGGCACTTAAGAATTGAACAATTCAGAATGTGCATTTTGGCTGTACAGATGTAAAGTTATTCATGATTTTTTTTTTGTATTCCGGTTTGAAATTGAGCCTTCTCATTCATTTTCTGTATGTGTACTCAGCTTATTGGTTGAGGAGATAGATGTTCGAGAAGCCAAATTGAGGCAGGTCGTCAGTGGTTTGGCAAAGTACTGTACCCAGATGAGTTGACAGTATGACAAGTTATTGATTGTTCTTACTTAAAATGTTGTCTACTTGAGCAAGGTTTATGTTTTCCAGGGGCTTAGTTTGTGACGCTTGGTTTTCTGTTTGGATAAAAGAACCGCCACGTTGTGCTGATCACAAATGTGAAGACTGGAAAGCTTCGGGATGTGATGTCAGAAGGACTGGTAATATTTTGTTCATATTGTTTTTGTTTCAAATTGAAGTATTGAACAAGGATGCACCTTTTGTTGTTGATTAAAATATACCATGTCTTTCATTTCCTCTTCTTTATGTCCAAAGAAAAAAAGTTTATTGCGGACATCAATGATTGATAATGCATTAATGGTGAATCTTTATTGCATTTGGTTTATTCACTTGAAATACTATGATCTTTTATTTCTTTCAAGTTGATTTAGTTAATTGTTTGATTTGTAATTTTCCAGGTCGTATGTGCTTCCAATGAAGATCGTACTATTGTTGAACCGTTGCTCCCTCCAGAAGGTGCAATAATTGGAGAATGTGTCTCGTTTGCAGGGTAAGCATATACAATCATCTGCAGCTTTTTTTTTTGCAGCTAGAACTATTGTTTTACGTCCTCATTTCATGTGATATTAATGCCTTGGTTTTGATTTGCACAAAGTGGGGCATTTTATGTGCTAAGTTGCTTTACATTTAATTTTAAACTCTTCTAAGCCCTTAGCCTTAAAGGACGGGATAGATGTTGGCTACATGGCTATTTCTGGTCCAATTTCTTGTATAATATGTAGTTTTGCACGCTGTAATATTTGAACTGTTACGTGCTTAGATAATATGTTGTACGATCTGCCCGATGAAACTGCTGCTTATTTTTGGTTTTTATGTTTTTCTTATATGGTATTATCTTGGCATCTTATTCCCAAATTTTGTTCAGAGTTGATGGCAAGCCAGAAGATGTCCTGAACCCCAAGAAGAAGCAACTGGAGAAAATAACACCGGTATGTAGTGTCTGAACATGGGATTCTCACAATCTTCTCGCACATCAGCTTTAATAGCACCTTATCAATAAGAACATTCACATCATTAGCATAATCAGAAATCACGGTTCAAAGAACTTTGAATAGGAGTTGGCTGCTGAGTGGCGGATATTTAGTTGGCTTTGAGGTCTGGTTGGGTGATGTAACCCAGGGGGACCCCATGAATGAGGGGTTACCACACCAGCCACGTGCTAATTTCATTAGGTGAATAGCTTCATCCGCTAGTTGTGACTGAAGTTTGCCCTATGCTTTAATATGGTTCATGAAAAGCTGCAGGAGTTTATTTCTTGATGTTGCTTCTTGTATGTCACCACTTACCAAGCCTCGATTGACGGGTTGAATTGGTCTTCATACTTTACCACTATGAATGTTTCACGGTCATTGCTTGTGCAATTATTGTGGTCTTCAATAAGTCCTGCGAATTCATGCATCAATATTTCACCACGGGTGTTTTTATGGGCGCAGCATCTTTTCACTGATGAGGAGGGTGTGGCCTCATTTAAGGGGATTCCATTTATGACATCTGGTGGACCATGCAAATCTTCCATTCCTAAAGCAAGCATCAAATAATCCAGCGATCAGACTTTACTACAACACCAATTTTTATGTACCTTACAACTTTTACTTTTGTATTTTCAATACTGAGGTTCAATTGATGGTTTTGTTCTGGGTAATTGCTTTTTGAAAGATAACAGTTGTTTTGGAATGCTAGAGTGACATATATTGGCTTCACATACTATCATTTTAGGTGGTAAAAACACTCTAAAGTTTGCTCAATATTAACATGCTAACGATTGGGTTTAACCCTTGTTGGTTACGCAACACATGTTTTTGGTGGATTATCATACATAAAATAAGGTTTTAGGCCTCTAATAATGTAGCTGTATTTTATTTACAGAAGCCTGCCTGGTTGCTGCAAGATATGCAACTACTAGACTATCAAAGAGAATCATATTGGATTTTGCTTGTGATGATTCCCACTTGACAAAATCTTCCAGTAGGCTCTCCTACGCAATCCGTACTGCAATAGATTCTGTATTCAGAGAATGGCAAAAATAAGGAAAGAAATGACCAACCATTTTAAAATTCAAGAAAATAATTCTGCATATCTGTCCAGTTTGCATAAAATGGATATAATAGTCGTATTGGATCTTCTTGATAAAGAGTTTGGTGTAGTACACAAACGTGCAAATCGCCCCGTATCATATAAAATCACAATTGCACAATCTTACTCAACATTTTCTGTAAGAATCTGATATGATATCGGACACCTTATATAGTTCTCAAATTCAAACTCATAAATATCAATCACCTATGATTCAGATTGGATTGTACCAAGTAAATAAGAAAATGATTCTGCAATATCACCATGAATTTTATTTTGAATGGTCTAGTCTTGTTATTGTCTTTTATTACTGGCAGCTGTAAATAGGGTAATAGAAAAGAAGAGTTGGACCATATACTATATTCATTACAGAAATAAAAGCAAGTCAATTGAATTGCCTACATTAATGTTATCGTTTGTCTGAAAAAATAAAAGGGCTGTTTTATGAACTTTTACACCCCCCCCCCCCCCCCCCCAACAAAAAAAAAAAGAGGCGGTATAAAATTTTGGAAAGAAAGGTGGTTGAGTCAGGATTCAGATCCTGATATTGATTCTCTGTAAATATATTATATACAGACAAAAGCCAAATAGTAATATTAATAATATTGGTTTGAGAGAAGGAAGGAAATTATATGGAGGAGATTTGGTTAGAAGAATAATAATAGTGATAATGGGTGTGTGACTGAATCAAATCGAGGGAAACCCAAGAAGGATCTCACGAAATATCTGTGATCTACCTAGATAAAATCCCTCTTTGGGTTCACAACATTATATCACTGTGAATGTGTTGTGTATGAATGATAATGCTGAGTCTTTATATTTTCAGAGGCGGGGTAGGAATAGAATTCATCTCTGATGAGTAGTCCCACCTAAGCAAAGCGTGGCCTATGCCTTGATTTGCTCTGCCTGTCTGTTGTTGTTTTATGTTTGACTATAAATACGCACCATATTACGTTCATACATCTCCTGTGACTTGGCTTAATTCTTACTTGTAGCCTTTGTCAGAGAAGCGTTTAATACTATCTAGTCTTTCTTTCTAGTATTATTAATATTTGGAAGAAGTTATTTATTGTTGCACCCTTCTGTTTCTTCTTGTCTTTGATTTATGAGCCCCTTTGAGTTACCTCTATATTAAACACTGCATTCGTATATATCTGTATCTATATCTATACATGGATTGTGCTGCCGCCTCTTGCTCATCAAACCACAAGGTGATGGAGGATTTTGGTGATGAACCTCATGTTTTGGCTGTTGATGACAATCTTGTCGATCGAAAACTTGTCGAAAAACTGCTTAAACACTTTTCTTGCAAAGGTAAAACTACAGTTCCTCTCTTTTAGTCCTGTTTTTATGTTCTCTGCAAATATAAAGACAGATTCTTTCATAATCGGAAGTGTTTAAAATTTCTCTTTACGATAAGTCATTCTATTTGCTCCTACTGGTAATCGAACTTATGACCCCTTAGTACTACAAACCCATTAGTAGAAGTGCTCAAAGTTTGGAAAAGGCAAGCACGTTTAACTCATATATACATGGCTTTCTGCTGGAAGCAGTGACTACTGCAGAGAATGGATTGAGGGCATTGGAGTACTTGGGCTTGGCAGATGATAAGAGGAACACATTGGAGGACAACGTAAGTATCTTGCATTGACATAAAAGCTTAGCTTTGCATTGCATTAACAGCCCAAATTAAGAGGTGTTTTTGTTGTTCATTTGCAGGTTTGCAAGGTGAATCTGATAATAACAGATTATTGTATGCCAGGAATGACAGGCTATGATTTGCTCAAGAAAATAAAGGTATATGTAGATCCTGGAATTTCGTTCAATTGGTAGTCAGGCTTGTTTACATGACACACTAAAAATGTATCAATATGTGTTTGTCCTTGCAAATAGGAATCATCAATCCTGAAGGAGGTTCCAGTTGTGATCATGTCGTCCGAAAACATCCCGACTCGTATTAACAAGTAAGTAATTATACATAATCTACAAATTGCAATGCATTTATCAATTGATCTTATACTTTACATTTCTTTTGGTTTGTCAATTATTACGTGATTTTAGAGGCTTTTTCACTATATATACATAGGTGCTTGGAGGAAGGGGCTCAGATGTTTATGCTAAAACCTCTGAAAGCATCAGATGTGAAGAAATTGAAATGTGATTTGATGAACGGCAAAAGCTAAATCTCAATTAAGAAGATTACTGATTACTCTTTGAGGTGTAACTAGTTGAGACGAAGACAAGGGCACTACAAGACTCTGCTTGCGAGTTTGATGTTAGATGAAACGTTTGCTGTAATCTAACAATTATTTTTTCTAAAGATATCCGTCACATCACATTCTTTTTTCACAACAATATGGTTTTCAGAGCTCCCCAATTTTTTTAAATTTTCTACTTTCTTTCCAATAAAAAACTCAGCAATTAGTTTTTTTCTTCTTTTAATTCTAACCAATAATCCTGTGGAAGAAAAGTAGCAAGAATTGTGTCATCTAGGGTTTCAACAAACTTAAATTAATGGATATAGATAACAATATTGCTAATTAGTTTTTTGAAGAGTTACTGCAACAAGTTTTTTTTTTTTAAAACCCTTTTCCAGATAGAATCCAACTCAAAAATATCTTCATAGTCCTTTTACATATGCATCATTATGGACGTATTTGGTTTACAGTATATTGTCATAACATATTTTATAATTAAAATATTATAATTCTTGAAAGACGTATCAATTTCTCGTTTTTTTTTTTATTATGCAATCTACTAATTGCAATGTGCTACCAAAGCGAAATACTCCCTATGATAATAAATCAACAATGATGGAAATTTTGATCTTCTTACAGCTTTTTGTGGTATATTAGAATCCATGATCGATTTTAGAAGGTTTTAAGCGATGTAGAGTCATTTGGTTGAGTCAACGACGGGAAGTTTGGGCCGAGATTTCAATTTCTTAGCACTTATTGTGGTATTCAATCCCACAAAGATGCCAAATATCGTAATATATTAACTAAATGGCATCCAAATATGTTTTCAGGACCACAACTGAACTGCTCGTATCAGAATTTAACAAAAGAATAAGATGGCTTTCCCAGTAAATAAGGAGCCAAACCATTTCCAACAACGACTAAACATGTATATACAACCTTCTCTAGATATTAGATGATAGTATCCCCACAAAATTCAATAAATTTTTCTTCCAACCACATTATCCACAAATTCTTGCAAATTCCAAAATCTTTTCTTTTCTTTTTTTCCCCTTTTTTCATCATCTCCATCATCCATATTATATCGACCGGAGTCTATCGCGATCAAGGAATGTGTTTTACATATCAAAACTAAGTTGAATGTGGCTGGTATCTCATTTTTTGTTTTACCAAAAAGGAAAAAAAGAATGAAAAAATGAGAGTGCGATCAATAGAAATGTCTGTGTTGATGATGTTGGTGTCTGTAATCGTCCAATCCCAAACAGTGCATGACAGGGTAACAGCTCACAAACAAGCACCTCCCTATTCCTCTTGCCACTGAGGACGCCACAACGCAAGGGCAGCAATACCATCTCGCCACTCTTTCATTCTTTCTGCTACTATTATTGTATCTTCCCTTCCTTCCCTGCCTCCTGCCATGACTGCTCTGTTCATGATTGCCCATACAATCTGTTTGCTGTGGTTTCCTAATCAGACATTCAAGAATATATCAAGAACCACAAAACAGGACAACCATGTATGAGACTAAATGAGGCAGCAGAATATTTACAATAGTTACCTTTAAATTGTGAGACGTTGACGAAGACTGTGATGGAAACAAGAAGCTTTGAAGAAGAACATAATAAGAGACAATAAAGGATTAAAGAGAGGGAAAGAATAAGCTTTTGGGGCGGAAAAGAATAACAAAAATATTTGTAAATGAGTTGAAGGAATTAGCAAGTAAGGGGTGCAAAATATAAAGAGATTATAACATGAGAGGATGAGAATATTCGTGTGAAGTGGTGCTTTCCTCTGGAACAAAGCAAAGTTGTATTTGTTTTTTTAATTGGTAACAGATAAATAAATAAAAGGAAGAAGTGTAGTTGTGGAAACTGAAGGGATATGGCAATTGTGATGGCCGTAAATAGCGTGTTGTTTGCGTGGACGCTTCCCTCCACCATACAAACATATCATCATGTTATGTAGTTAATTTTTGTGTTTGGTTTTTTGGTGAGACTTTCTATTTAAATCCTATAAGTCCCACTTCTTCTTCTTCTTCTTCTTACAATAAGTTCTTATCAAATTTTAAAGTTCTTCTCAAGTATTATGAGCTCAAACTTGAAACCTCTCATTAAAAGAATGAGAATGAGTCTCTACTACTTAATTACGGGCGGCATTAACATGCCAACCTTTTATTTCTGAAAAAAAAAACAGTTGCAGAATGAAAAACGAAAGTGGGCTGAGCCCATGATGACAGTATCCAATCCAAGTAGGGTAGCCGAGGGAATAGCGGCAGAAAAATGGGCCGCTTGGCTTAAAATAGATGTGGCCAGCAGACTAGATCTATTTGAGGTAAGTAGCAGTTGGTGGCAGGCACGCGCGCTTCCATCGCCTCGCTCCCTCGCTGGGAACCGATAGAATCGAAGCGCTCCAACTTAACCCATGACATGACTCTAAACACAATTCTCAACACTCCATTCTCACTCTTTCCCTGTTTTGCTTGCTTCTTTAGTTGCTTTCAACACTTACTGGAAATGGCGGCCTTGTCAAAACCACCTCCTCCCACACCCTCTCCATTCTTGTCTTCTCACTCTTTGAAGCTTCACGTTTTGTCTTTCAAACCTACCATTTCCGTTACATATTGCTCTCCTTCCGCTGTCACTCCTCCATCATCCCCGGATGAAGGTGATTCCGATGCCCCTCAGCGGTTCCGGGATCGCAGGAAAGTGGTCCGTATTGCCTGGGAGAAGTTGGTCCGCTGGTCCCTCTCTTGGCGCTCTAGGAACAAGCCTGATGTCCTTCAACGCACCAACAAGGTTCTTTCTTTATTAGCTTTTCTCATTTCAAAAGATTTAAAGATTTGAGCTTTGTAAACCCATTATGTTGTGAAGTCAGATTCTTTACTGTTCTTGTGAAGTGAAGTTGGTTTGTATTTTTCTGCTGCACAAGCTAACCCCGAAATTGGAAGAGGAGAGAGCTTTTCCTAAATCTTGAAATATGGTTACTGTTTGTTCGACTCGCATGACACTGATGGTGTTGGAGTTGTAGGTAGTGGTTCTTGGAGGAGGTTCCTTCGGTACTGCAATGGCTGCCCATGTTGCCAACAGAAAGCTGGACTTGGAAGTTCACGTTCTTCTTCGCGACTCTGTAGTTTGTCAGTCTATCAATGAGAATCACTGCAATTGGTGAATTTTCAACTCCAACCTATTACCTATTCCATTATTTCATGTCTTGATATTGCGGAGACCTCTATCTTGATACGTTGCTTCTAATCTTATCTTATCCAGCAAATACTTTCCTCAACACAAGCTGCCGGAGAATGTAATTGCCACCACAGATGCTAAAACCACTATGCGTAATGGTGACTATTGCCTCCATGCCGTCCCCGTTCAGGTCTGTAACTTCCCTTTTTGATTTCAGTCTTCCCTGTTCTGTTTCGCTAGGATTATCAGTTCTTAAAAGTTGAAATCTATGCTGTTTTAGTGCAGTTCAGCTCATCGTTTCTTGAGGGCATTGCAGAATTTGTGGATCCAGGCCTGCCTTTCATATCTCTTAGCAAAGGCCTTGAGCTCAACACACTAAGGATGATGTCTCAGATTATTCCTCAGGCATTGAAGAATCCTCGCCAACCTTTTGTTGCACTTTCAGGGCCTTCATTTGCCCTGGAATTGATGAATAAGTTACCAACAGGTGACTAGTGCATGTCCATTAGCTGCCAGCTTTTGACCTGATTATCCTCGAAGTGTTTTAAACATCTTTTTTTTGTCCCGTTCTGAGAGCCTTTTGTTTATACAGCAATGGTGGTGGAGTCTAAGGATAAAAACTTGGCAAATGCTGCTCAGCAGCTTCTGGCATCTTCTCATTTGAGAATCAGCACTTCTAGGTAGATAATGTTTTCTAATTCCTGTTTTGTTATCCAATCATTTTAGTAAGTAAAAGTATTAGCTGTTTGTGTTATAAGAAACCAAGAAAAAGAAGTAAATTCAAGGGGTATGATCAGCTTGTAACCTCTGATGACTCCAGTGATGTTACAGGGGTGGAAATTGCAGGTGCACTGAAAAATGTACTGGCCATTGCAGCGGGCATTGTTGAAGGAATGAACCTTGGCAATAATTCTATGGCAGCTCTTGTTGCGCAAGGTTGTTCTGAGATCCGCTGGCTAGCCACAAAGGTGTTTCACTTGTTCTTTCTCCACTGCCTCTTTGAGTCAAGATAATCAGAGAAAGGGAAAATATGCTTTATTGTCTACAGAAAATGGTATAGAAGGTACAGGGATATATGCATACACATAAGATGGAAAGTGTATCAGACATGATACACCAGATAATATCAAATATATTACATGATTTGATTTGATTCTGTAACACTTTGGATTTCTTTTTTAAATTTTGGTGCCAGGGAGATGATCAAAGTTATCCCGCCTTGTTTATATCTAGTATGAACTTTATTATTTCAGCTTGAATTTTGTAATCTCAATTCATTTCTTTTCCGTATTCAGCTAAAAGATGAATGCAAGTTTATACCATACATGATTGCTTTTAATTTATGGTGATCCGTAAATTTTATAATGAATGCAGTAATCTGTGGAGTTGATGTAAACTCACAGTTGTTTTGAACTTTAATGTTTGAAGATGGGGGTGAAACCTGCAACAATTACTGGTCTGTCAGGAACAGGAGATATCATGCTCAAATGTTTTGTTAATCTTTCAAGAAACAGAACGGTTGGAGTGCGGCTTGGATCAGGGGAGAATCTTGATGATATACTAAGCTCCATGAATCAGGTACCTGTGAATTTTTTCGGCGTCTGGATAATCAAAATCTTGCTCATGATGTAGTTGGCAATGCCTTCTGTTGATTAGGTGGCGGAAGGCGTATCAACAGCCGGAGCTGTCATTGCTCTGGCGCAGAAATATAATGTTAAGATGCCAGTTTTGACGGCAGTTGCTCGGATCATAGACAATGAACTCACACCGCAGAAAGCTGTTCTTGAATTGATGAATCTCCCTCAGGTTATCCACAATATCCCTTCAGTTCAAGTTACTTT
>CAODLS010243122.1:0-12405 GCA_948243855.1 Flueggea neowawraea
CTCAAAATGCTTCAGCAGTACCACTAGCAGACAGTGGCCCTAGCAATACCATTCCAACTGAGGTGCCTCCTGCAAAGCCATCTGAAGCAACTGCCTCTAGACGCTCTTCATCTTCACAAAGGTGTGCTAAGCTTCACAAAGATTTGGAAAAGTTAAAGAAAATGAGACAGGACTTTATGCGTAATTTTGGTCATCTAGACTTCAAAGTCACCTCTTCTTCATCATCATCGAGTGAGTCCAGTGATTCTTCTGAATGGGAAGGCCCATTTCCTTCATCTAGATGGGGATTTTCTTCTCACACTTCACCTCTACCTCCTACAAATCCTGAACTAGATGCCACTCCTGCAGATCTTGGACGAGAATGCGCAAGTAGGAAACACATCCGGCTGTTGGAGAAGTTAATAGAGGAAGAAAAGGCCAAATTGGCCAGTATGCCTCCGATTCCAGAAGTTATTGACATCTCTGATGATGACGAGGAGGATCCAGACTCCGTGTTTGACCATTTATATTGCATATATCTGATCCGCAACACAATCCGTGAGGTTGCTACAAATATCTTAAATGAAGACATGGCAAAAGTTATCTCAACCATTGCTAAAGATCTACGTCATTCCAGTTCTCAACCTTCCACTTCCAAACCATGATTCTCACTCTCACGGATCCACATTGTTATTCATGCATACATCTTACATTTCATCTCTCATCTGTATTTCTCGGATTTTTACATTTAATATATATGACACATATATTCATCGAATTGGTATTCACTCACTTTTTGGGCTATCTCATTATGATTCTATGTCTTTTGATTATAACAAAAAGGGGGGAGAACAATATGTGTTAGTTTGTTTATTCTTGAAATTGATATTAAACTATGCACTAACATCTGGACAAGGAGGAGCAACCTTGATCAAAAGTGTTTAGAGATTTAAATACCAGGTGCATTGATTGATGGGGAGTGCAAACTATCTCAATGTTTTGTTATCATCAAAATGAGGGAGAATGTTGAATCAAGTTTTTGATTAACATAAAAAATTCCTAAAATTTTGATAATTTAACAAAACAATTGAAATAGTTAAGCTAAGCATGTTCCTCAACTCTCCAAGTACATTAAAAATGGTCCATGTACTTTAAACCAAGACCTATGCACATTGATAAGAGATAGAGATGCATCGAGAAGTAGGAGATGGACGCTATGCGCACAAGAGATCATGCAATGCACGTAGAATAGGTGTTATGTGCTGAGAAGCCAAATGCAATGCACATAAATGCTGTGATTCATTCAAGAAAAAACCCATTATCCTACTGTGCGTGTAAGAATAAGTGTAGTGGGTGTAGACGTGGTACAATCAGAAAAATAGAATGGATCAATATATTGCTATGTGCATTGACATAGACCTAAGCACATAGTAACTAGCTCGGTACAATTAGAAAATTAGAGAAATTCATAAAGTCAAGTTGCGGCATGCTCTATCCCAGTTGTGTGCGCTTCAAAGGATTATGCTACGCACACAGAACAGACTTCAACGCACGTGGATGAGGAAAATATATGTCTGAATGAAAAAAGCCAAAATCTGTTACAGGCTGTTAGAACATCAACGGGAATATTCTCTGACATGAACTCAAAAAGCATCAGAACAGTGAGTCACAAACAGAGAATCAAATCGCAGAGACGTCACAACAAAAGTGAGCTATACTACTTGACAAATGACAGACGCTCCTCGATTTTTGAAATTTTGAATATCTTCTAACACAGTGAGGAAGATCCAAGACATAACCATTGAAGACTCGACTACGTACGCAGTACTGAGTACAGTGCACACAACATTCAAGCTCTACGTACACAGATAAAGGTACTATTCACGTAGTTACTTTTTGATATAAAACAGTGGATACTAGAAATTGGCCTATGCACACAGAAGGAATATCGTTGCAGGTAATACTCTGATAAAACCATGAACTACATACACAGTACATATGGTACGCACGTAGCAAGGACTGACGTCATTGATCTCATCATTTTTGCATCTCTTACAATGGCTGCTTTGGTAACCTAAAGGGCTAGTTTTTTTGAGGAATTCCTATAAATAGACGTTTCGAGTCATAAGGTATAAAAAGAACAATCCTTAAGAGTGCCTAAAACCCTTGAAGATCTTCCCATTGCATTCGTATTTTGTTCTTGAATACTTACATACCAACTGAGCTGTAGATTTGCTATTTTATCACTAAGTTGGTTGAACAACACTGTCATTTAGTTAAGAATAGTATTGTAATCAAGTTTTGTTTGTAAAGCTTGAGAAAGGAATAGGTTTGCCTTGTTTGTTACCTTGAAAAACAAAGGAGTGTAGTTTTCTTGTTTTGACCAGTAAAAAGCAAGGTGTAGAAGGTTGTCTTGTGATCCTGAAAAACAAGAGAGTGTAAACGGTTTACCTCCACCTGAAAGTGAGGAAGAATAGTGGATTCAAATTCTCTAGTGAACTAGAGGAGTGGACGTAGGTCAAAGAGGACCGAACCACTATAAATATTGGGCTTTGTTTCTCTATCCTTTTACTCCTTTTCTGTTCTTTATTGAGTGGTAGTGTTTTGGATTTAACTACTGTTTTAATTTGAAAATATTTGCAAAAGCTTTTCAAAGATTCTATTTCTAGCAAGAAATCCAATTCACCCCCCTTTTGGATTGCCATATTGGGATTTCAATAATGACTACTCCTAATTTGATTAGGACATCTCGAGATGAGTCCTAATGAAATTATGATTCTCCATATTTATTTAATTATTGAAAAAATGAATAAAATATAAATCCTTGTTGGATTTGCATATATGTTGCAACGAGCTTGCAGATATTGCGCTAATGCGTATTTAATGGGTAGAAGCTCAAAGTCCATTAAATCCAAGTTAATTAGGGTTAATTAAGCCCATTCTTAGTGTAATAATGAGTTTAATTTGCTTCCAATAAAGAGGTTTTGGTCGTCCATAATGAGTTATAAAAGGATTTGGAATATCTTCCTATAATATAGGAAGATATCTCACTTGATATGGGCTAGAATCATGGAGATATTGTAGGAGGTGTTTGGCAAACCCTAATCCTATTTGGACTAGAGTATTTATGGGTGTTTTAAGTGAATTTTTTGACAACTTAAGTCGTGCATAGGAAGAGCAAAACATCGCTGCCTTTGTTGCCATTCTTCTTGCCAAAATCTCTAAACACCTAGCGCCATAAAAGTGTTCATAGCGCATCGATTCTAACCCAGTCCTGAGCCGCAAACTCCTAGCCATGATTGTGGACCAAAATGGTGTCGATACTGATAGAGACACCATACTTTTGGTGTTGTGGAGTGGTTGGCCGAACATAAAAGGATCAATCAGTTTGTGACTCAATCATGTTCTTCACAGTTATTTGATGTTTTTGCGAGGTAAACATTCATATCTCCTTATTTGTTGTATGTATCAATTGTTTGCATGGATCTTGACAACTGGTAATGTGTAAAATTTTTAAAAAATTCTGCTGCATTTTCCCTATATGTTATCCAACAAGTCTTTCACTCTTTGAACTTCCCAAACACTTCTTCCTTAGATTTTAGAAATTATAACTAAGTTTTTCTAGAAAAGTCATCTATGAATGCCAACAAGTACTTGTGTCTACCAAGAGATCCACCGGAGATAAACCCTATAAATCTAAGTAAACATAATTAATTACACCATTAGATTAAGGATTTTTAGCACTAAATCTCACTTTGTGATGCTTACTCATCAAGCATGTCTCACATAACCTCAATTTCTCAGTCTCTAACCCACCTAATTATTGTGAGTTTTAACTTTTGTGGGTCTTGCAAAATCCCACATTTTGTAATTTATTATTTTGGCACAAATATTTAAATACCACATATTGTATTAGATTAAAGAAGCTTAAATGAGAATGCCACATATTGTAGGAAACCCACGTTTTTGTTGCCTATCAACCTCACTAATGTTCAAGTTGACACTTTCCACTCCAGAAAAATCAACCCACTTTTGCAGCCACCTTCCAGCAAAATTGCAGCCAACTTCCACCTTTTTTGTGCCACTCAAGTTTTTTTTTTGTGAATCCAACGTTCACAAAATTTTATTGCTAATATACACAAAAATAGTAGCAGTGATCACACTTAAGTTTTTTCCTTTTCTCTCATGTTTCCTGTAAACACCATTACTTTCCTACTGCTGGGTTTTCTGCATTAACAAAACATTAAAACTCCTATTGATTCCTACTCCTCCATTATTAGGGAAGGCTTATTTTATCCTGGTGGATGATGACAACACAACTTAAGCAATTATATTGTATTGCTTTCCTTAATCCAAAACCAACAATCTAAAGGGATTAAAATTTTGCTCATGTTGCTGCCATGGAAATTCCTTCAAAACCACACTATATTCTTTAGTTTCCTCTCTCGACTCTAGCAATCTCTTCAGTCTTCGCGTCCACATTTCCAGCCCCGACTCTCTCACTTCCTTCGCCTTCCCTTCCTCATTCATCATCTACGCCAGCTACGACGGTAGCCCTCGTGACCACTTTCGGAAGAGCGACTTCGACAACGAGCTTGCTCTTGACATATCTAGCATTAGGTTAGGTAATATGAGGCTCATTGATAAGAGTTAGAACATCGTTGGAATTGTGTCAAAAGGCGAGGCCACTCAAATGGCTAAAGATGCTGAGCTTGACTTGGTGGTTTTATCCCTGAATGCAGATCCTTCTATTGTCAGAATAATGGATTAAAAGTATGTTCACTTTCTTTTTTAAGTGATTGAATCAAATAATGTCTCTCTTATTATCTTATTTCTCCATTTTAAGTGTAGAAGAGGGACCAATTCTGTCACAACCTATTTCCGGATCATGACCGGCATACGAGGTGGACTGTCTATTGGAACCCGACCTATCCCGCATAAGTCTCAGAGATTTAGAAACGCTACCCATCTATTTATTTATTAGAACATTTTTAATAAATCTCATTTATAAGAAATCATATATATATATATATATATATAATATCATTGTAACATATTTGCTATAAGTAAAATCATATACAAGTATCTAAAAATATAAATGTGCAGAAAATCCGAAAGACAAAATGTAACCCAGTAACCCGACAGTATCTCGGTGCGGAGCTTTAAAACAAATGAAGAAGCCCGGCTAAGAGGGCATCACTATCCAAAATAATATACACCTCACTGAGCAAGGATGCCAAATGGTTGTTGAGACAAACTGTCAACCTGTAAGAAAGAAACAAGATAAACACAAAAATAAAAGGGGTCAAAACTCAATGATAAACAACACTCCAAAATGCCTCATACGTACCTCACAAAAACTGTTTTGAAAACAGTTCAAAAATAACACAAAACATATTCAAGGAGGTATATACATATATACACGCTACATATGTAGTAGTGTTTTAAAGATCTTTTCGAAAGCGTTTGCAAACACAACAAACACATGCACTCGAAAAAAATGATATTAGTAGTATCAGGGTCAAAAACAAAGTATAGATAATATGAGACCAAACTAAACCATAGTGTGGTCTATGCCACTCAATCAATTGCAAAATAATCGTGGACCTTGCCACTCATCAGAATCAAATCATGTGTCGGGCCAAGACACATGGCTATCGGTAGCCATGGTAGCTGGGCAAAAACATAACATTAGTATACCAAAGGCCACGTACCTCGTAGCATAGGCGTCTCATATTTAAAAATAATTCGTCCAAAAACGTAGGCATGCATATCAGAATCAAAAGGAGAAGGATATATATAATATGTATATATCGAGTTTCCAAAACAAAGCAGTGAATATTATTTCATATAGCCAATTTGTTAAATTAACCAATTCTTAGATTAGTCCATTTCTAGCATATGTGTTATACACAACAAAAACAAATATATTTTTCAAGACACAGCCTATGTGTCTGAAGCAGTCATTCACTCACCTGGAAGTCCAAGCTCTACTGATCAAGTACCACTGTCAGGCGACTGATCCCGGTGACAGGAACACGAAGCTGAAACAAATATGTTAGAAACAAAAATATATAAGAACAAGGTAAGCAAGACTCTGGTACTATGACTGTACTGAAATACGTGCACATGCATATGTAAACTCAAACATTCAAACAATTCCCAAAAACCCACATCGGTCAAAGATCTAATAACATTGACCAAAAAATCGGAACCTATGTAAAATTATGATTTGGTCCCTGAATTTTTGTAAAATTATGATTTGGTCCCCGGCCTCGTAAAATTACAAACTAGTCCCTATGTTCCAAAAATTACAAACGGATATTTCAAAAAGTCAGAATTCCCAAATGATTCCTCAAACTCTCCAAATTTACAAAACTAACTTATTTCCTCAAAATTTCATATATAAATTCAAGTTTTTCAAAATTACAAATATAAATCTCAAGTTAATAAAATTACAAATCTGGACCAAAGTTTCTCAAAAATTACAAATCTAGAGAAAACTTTCTAGAAATTACAAAACTAGATTGGGGACAAAAGATTATTCTCAAAAATACTAATCTCCCGATTCGACCGACAAAAATCAAAACCAAATACATACATTGGTCGATCTCAACCTCAGGAACATTAATTCATCAACAATTTCATCAAACAAACAACAAATTCAAAAATCATCCAAACCCGAATCTAACCCTAGCTCCACCAAAAACTCATCAAATCTCTTGATTCAATGCTTGTTTATGGTTAATCTAAGTCCTACCTAACCTATTCAAGCAACCCCAAACATCGATTCATCAAGAATCATCTTGAAAATCAATACCCAAGCAAAATCAGACCAATAAAATTGATCCACAAAACAGAGGAAAAAGGAACGAAATGACATGATTCTCACCTAAAAAATGGATTAGGAACGTTGAGAAGGCAATGAGGAAGTGCTCTGAAGTGATTTGAGGGTGAAAAGAGTGAATGGGACTGAGTTAATGCAAAACCCGTCGATGGTTGAGTTATAAATGAGCTGCAGATCGAAACGATGCGTTTCAGCAAAATACAAAGGGAATTTACGTCATTTTTCATGGAATGTACGTCTTGATGCTTCACAATGTTTGTCCCTCCATCTCAACGTACGTTATTAAGCTTCCAGAGACATCATATTCTACGGGAACACTTCACAACGTACGCCACACCAAGGCTACGTACGTTGATCATGGAAGAATTCCAGATAGCGTACGTCTTGAATAAGGATAATGTACGTCTTCAACACTCCAGCTCACATACCCAACATTTCTTGCTCTCCATATGCATCGAACCTCCCTCGATGTTCCATAACACTTAGACCCTCAAAAGTACATCCTCCAACCAGCATTATCAACAAAGCAACCTCCAAATCATCTAATCAATACTGGAAACACTCGAAAACTAAACCATACTCGATCAAAAAGCTACTGGAATCCGATCGGTTTGGGCGGAATATTACAAATTCTGCATGTTTGAATTTTGTTGCCAAGAAACTTTTGCTAATACACTGTGTTAAATTTCTTAAGCAAATATGTTCTACAATTTTTTATTGAGTAGGTGTCATCTGATATTGTTTAAGAAGAGGTTCTAAGTTAAGGTTGAATAATTTAATGTTCATCATGCCACACATGTTGATTTTATTGCTTTCATCAATTTTCCTTCTCTAATCCCAATGCAAACTTGAAATTACTTGCATTTTTTTCTTCTTCAATTTACATTATATATTGGAGCGAATATACTATTTTGTCTATGGCTCAATTGGTTATCAAACATGTATAAGTTCCATGTGATAAATTTTTGTTGTACAAATCAGAAGTTGAAAATCAACTTAAGAGAAAAATTAAAAGAGTTAGATCCGATAGAGGTGGTGAGTAAGTTTTGTATAATGAATTTTGTGAAAAGGAAGGAATAATACATATGATTACTCCTCTTTACTCTTCCCAGTCAAATGGTGTAGTTGAACAAAAAAAATAGAATTTTAAAAGAAATAATGAATGCAATGTTGGTTAGCTCGGTTGCTTCAGAAAATTTATGGGGAGTAGTTATTATGTCTGCTTGTCATTTATAAAACAGAATACCACATAAGAGAACTGGTGAAGCACTTTATAAATTGTGGAAAGGTTATCCTCATAACCTTAAAATTTTAAAAGTGTGGGGGTACTTAGCTAAGGTTATGCTTCCTGATAATAAAAAGCGAAAAATTGGGTCCAAGACTTCTGATTGTTTGTTTATTGGATATGTTGAATATAGTGCTGCTTATGGATTTCTTGTTTTGAAAAGTGATGTTCTTAAACGAAACACTATTGTTAAGACAACAAATGCTTAGTTTTTTGAAAATATTTATCCACTATCTCAAATTTCTCGTGTGCCTATTCATGAAAATGATTTTGATGGTTCTTCTAAAGTTTTGAGGAGAAGTAAAATGCAAAAGAAAGAGTTTTCTTTTAGAAATGATTTTTACACTTGTCTTGTGGGAAAAGGTCATTCTACTTTATCAGAAGCTTTTTTACCACATGATACTCCGTTTTGAAAAAAAAAAGATATGGAAACCAAATTGAACTCGCTTTTCCAGAGCAAAACCAATTGGTTGTAAACGGGTTATTGTAAAGAAAATCAATCATGATGGTATTGTTGTTTTAAAAATGAGACTTGTTGCAAAAGGTTTTACACGAAAACAAAATATTGATTTTTTTTTATACTTGTGCTTTTGTTGCTAGAATTTCTTCAATTCGTATTTAACTTGCTTTAGATTCGGTTTATAAACTTGTTATTCACCAAATGGGTGTGAAATCTGCTTTTTTGAATGGTGATTTAGAAGAAGAGATTTATATGATTCAACCGGAGGAATGTGTTGTTTCAAGTAAAGAGAATAAAGTTTTCAAATTGAAAAAATCGTTGTATGGTTTGAAATAAGCTCCTAAGTAGTCGCACGAGACATTTGATTTGGTTTTGATAGAAAAAAGTTTTTCATTTGTGAGTGTGGATAAATGTGTTTATACTAAGCTATCCAATAATAATTGTGTTGTTATTAGCCTTTATGTGGATGATATACTTATCTTTGGCACTTGTCTTGATGTAGTACTTAGTACTAAAAGATTTCTAGCTTCAAAGTTTGTTATGAAAGACTTAGGTGAAGCTAATGTCATATTGGGTATTAAAATCATAAAGGATGATAATGGTATTTTGTTGTCACAAAATCATTATGTGGAGAAACTTCTTAAGAAGTTTGATTGTTATGATGTGGCACCTGTGAGTACCCCTTATGATTCTAATACTAATTAAAGAAAAATAGAGGTGAACATGTATCGCATTCTGAGTATGCACAGATTATTAGGAGTCTGTTGCATTTAATAAATTTTACGAGACTCGATATAGCTTATGTTGTCGGTAGATTGAATAGGTAAACCCAAAATCTGAATGATGATCATTGTACTACTTTACACAGGTTATTAAAATATTTGAGAGGTACCATAAATTATGGTATTCTATATAGTGAATTTCCCGCTATACTTGAAGGGTATAGTAATGCTAACTGAATTTTAGATTCAGGCGAGATCAAATTCACTAGTGATTATGTATTCACATTAAGTGGGGGTGTTGTGGCTTGAAAATCGACCAAGAAATCGATCATTGCTAGATCAACTATGGAATCAGAATTTATTGCACTAGAGTTAGATGGCAGTGAAGTTGAGTGGTTGAAAAACTTCTTAGCAGATATTCCTTTCAGAATTAAACCTACACCTTCTGTGTCAATGCATTGTGATTGTAAATAAGCAATAGTTGTTGCAAAAAACAAAACCTTCAATGGGGAAAAATACACATATTCGATTGAGGTATAAAGTGGTGAAGCAATTGCTTGAAGATGGAATTATATCCATTGACTATGTGAAGTCAGAAGTGAAGCCAATCCTCAAACTAAAACTTTGGCAAGGAAATGAATCCTTAAAACATAAAAGGGAATGAGACTAAGGCTAATTTGAGTTTATCAATGGCTGATGGGAACCTAACCTATGCAATTGGAGATCCCATGAATTAGGTTTGTATGGGTAATAACAAATCAATTGTTAATCCTGTGCACTAAAAAAATTATAGTCCCTCCTATGGTGCGTGATTAGTGCTTGAACCGCCAAACAAATTTCAGGTCGAGTAATAAACTGTTAATGAATTTTATATCCCTTAAGGATGGTGTGTTATAGGCAGTATACACTTGATAGAATCACCTATATGAGTGTGAAGTGGGACCATTTTTATGAGATTTTTAGCCGAGTCTCTAGAGCACTCATGAATTTCTAGGCGTACGGATAACCTATTAGAACAAAAACGCGATGAACAACAAGATTTGTGGAGTGTAATGTGATTAATGAAACTTCTATTTACAATAAGATTTTTTGGTTCATAGAAACTATATGTTTCATCAACTACTTTATAAATTAAGTTTCATTAGTCTAGATCTAGATCATAGTCCCAAAAGGACACTAGCTTCGATGCATTACAACTCATGTGTTTGAACCCAGTAAAGAAACCTTTTCATGTGGCTTTTGAAATATGTGGAGGATTGCTGTGAGTTTTGACTTTTATGGGTATTGCAAAATCTCACAGTTTATAATTTATTATTTTGGCCCAAATATTTAAATACCACATATTGTATTAGATTAAGCAAAACAAAAGCTTAAATGAGAATGCCACATATCATAGGGAACCCACGTTTTTGTTGCTTGTCAACCTGACTAACGTTCAAGTTGACACTTTCCACTCCAAAAAAATCAACCCACTTTTGCAGCCACCTTCAACCAAAATTACAGCGAACTTCCACCTATTTTTGTGCCACTCCTCAGGTTTTTTTGTAACTCCAATGTTCAAAAAATTTGACTGCTAATGTACAAAAAAGCAGTAGCAATTATCACACTTAAGGTTTTGCCTTTTCTCCCATGTTTCCTGCAAACACCATTACTTTTTTATTGTTGGGCTTTCTACATTAACAAACCATTAAAACTCTTGTTGATTCCTGCTCCTCCATTGTTAGGGAAGACTTGTTTTATCCTGGGGGAAATAAATCCCTTTAGGATGGCGACAACACGACTCAAGCAATTCTATTGTGTTGCTTTCCTTAATCCAGAACCAACATTAATAAGCCTTTCTTACTCAATACATCCATCCTTTTCTCATACATAAGATCCAATCTCTTAGGCTGCAACTTTGAGCACTCATCCTGCTTCTCTATGAACTTATAATAGCTACGAAGCCAGTCACCTCCACTGAGTTACCCATCAAGCTGTAAATGCATTTCTGTAATTTTCCCTTCATCATTATTAGAGCTTGTTTAGACACTCAGATCACTTTACCTTTACTAGAAAAAACCATAACCATGCTCATCTAAAGCACCCACATAAATCAAATTCTTTTGCAAATCAAGGATATACCAAGCATCAAAAGTTTTGATCATCCCATCATACATCCTAATCTATAGGAAACCACTACTTTCAACACTCAGCTCCTCAGCTCTCTCAATTTCACACTACCACTCCACTCCCTAAAAGAAATAAACAGCTTCCTAGAAAATGCCAGGTGATAAGCTACTCCAGTGTAAATCACCTAGTTATCTGCAGAGCAAGATGTAGAAATAGTCAAGTTTACTGCTTTCTCCCACGTCAAGACTATCCTGATTCACTATAAAATTATTTTAAACTACTGTTGCTCTTGATTCCTGATCATTCCTCCTGTGCTGGGGACAAAACCTTCTTATATGCCTAATCTCCTTACACTTAAAACATCTCAACCTAGATTGCGACATCGAATGTTGTTAGAATTATGCCCTAGTCCAATCATTAATGTGTATTGTCATTCAATTATTTAATAAAGAGACATTTCATTTTTATGAAATATAATCTGTTTTATGAAGATAAAACTCCATGAATGGTTTATTCTTCCTTATGTCATCAAGTACGTGACTTGATAGTAAAACCAGAAGGATAAAAGGAATATTATTCTAAATGTCCCTAATCGATCATTATCATGGGAATGATGATGAATTAAGATTAGTATGTTGCTAAGTGGATAATCAAGTTTTACTGATTATGGATATGAGATATCAACTTAGAACATAGATGCATGTTGGAAAACATGTAT
This sequence comes from Flueggea neowawraea, assembly GCA_948243855.1. NCBI lineage: Eukaryota > Viridiplantae > Streptophyta > Magnoliopsida > Malpighiales > Phyllanthaceae > Flueggea > Flueggea neowawraea. The sequence goes on from CAODLS010243122.1 coordinate 12,121, forward strand.
TAGATTGGCCCGCTATGAAAGTACTTCATGGATTGTTGTCACAAAGTAGCTTTCATGCAGTGGTGATGTTTGAGTCATCTGACTGAAATTCACTATCGACTTCTACATGAGGAATTGCATGTTTTAACTTAGTCAAACATTATCCGTAACAGGGTAACAATAAAGGTTATGATTGGATATGTCATGAATCATGTAGAGGAGTGATAGTGAGAGTGATAGATTTGTTCCTCTTATGAAGAGTGATATCCCTTGGCCAATTGATGAGTAGGATTGATGGAATGTATG
>CAODLS010243223.1:0-12524 GCA_948243855.1 Flueggea neowawraea
TACAAGCAATGCTGAAAGTAGTTCGTCCACTTCTAAACTGGAAGAGGAGCTTAAAGTTTCTTCACGACTCCGAAAATTCACATTTAATGATCTCAAGTTCGCTACTAGAAATTTTAGACCTGAGAGTCTGCTTGGCGAAGGTGGATTTGGCTGTGTGTTTAAGGGTTGGATTGAAGAAAATGGAACTGCTCCAGTGAAACCTGGCACAGGTCTTACCGTTGCGGTTAAAACTCTGAATCATGATGGGCTTCAGGGTCATAAAGAATGGCTGGTATGGAATTTTACCAGTTTTCGTTGTAATATATTATAGGGCTCTCCTTTTGGCTTCTTTGTAATTAATGATGTTTAGTTACTGATTTTTGGGCCATTTGCATGACAGGCTGAAGTCAACTATCTTGGAGACCTTATCCATCCTAACCTGGTTAAGCTTATTGGTTACTGCATTGAGGATGACCAGAGGCTACTTGTATATGAGTTTATGCCTAGGGGAAGCTTGGAGAATCACCTATTCAGAAGTGTGTACTGACTTTCTTGTTTTCTGACTTCCTAATCTGTTTTGGCTTGCAGTTTATATGTGGTATGAAAATAAATTAAATGTGTGGGCCTTTATGTGGGTTTGAAGGCGTTTTCTTGGCTAAATCTACTATTTCATTATATTAATGAATGCATATTATTATTGTATGGAGCTTTTGACTTTATCCAAGTAGAGATGAGAAAGTGTATGCTTATAACTTCTATTGAAGTGGATAAATATTGTGTTTAACATATACACACACGAGCAAGCCACACTTTTGTTGCTCCACATTAGATAAGCCGATGCATTGTAATTACTGCTTCTGGATGGCTGTGACATGTAGTGATTCATGCATTTGTATTGGATTTTACTAGCCTGCAGATTTGCTAGAGGATTGTTTTAAGTTTAGTTCTAACTTTGAGAAAGCTGTCTGTTCTTTTTTTTTTTCTAATAATGTTGGTATTTCCTTTTGTTTTAGTTAGTGCTAGATTATGCTGTCATTTTTGCTGATCAGTTTCTGAATTTAATGTCTATTCCATTCTAATAATAATGTTATTGTCAGGATCCCTACCTCTTCCCTGGTCAATAAGAATGAAAATTGCACTAGGTGCTGCAAAAGGCCTTGCCTTCCTCCATGAAGAAGCAGAAAAACCAGTAATTTATCGTGATTTTAAAACTTCCAATATCCTATTAGATGCTGTACGTGCCTAAACCTCTGTAAAATCATGCTATTGTTTTATATTCTGTGTTTTTCTAAAACATTATATGCTTTTGCAGGATTATAACGCCAAGCTTTCCGATTTTGGACTTGCCAAGGATGGTCCTGAGGGAGATAAAACACATGTATCTACCCGTGTGATGGGAACATATGGTTATGCTGCCCCTGAATATGTAATGACGGGTAAGGTTAAGATTTAAGACTTTCCATTTAAATGGCCATTCCAGATGCAACAAATATTCCATTTAAATGGCCATTCCTAATGTAACATAGTTATGCTCATTGACCTGAGAATGGGAGTTAGAATCTTAGGAGCTGTTTAGTTGATAAAATTTTCCGTTGTTTTTTAGAAAATAGTGATGGAAAAATGAAAAATTTGTTCAAAAAATTTTTTTGATTAGCAAACATATTTTCAAAATGTTTTCAATTTTTTCCTTATAGTGCATATGGTGCATTCAACTGTATTAGTTTATTGTGAATTTGTGATCCAGGAAAAAATGGGCAATATATCTCTGCTTTTTTTAGAGTTACAATGCCCAATCCCCTGTTCGCTATCCTCTACCTACCGAATACAGTCGTCTTCCAAACTAACCTACTCCTTGATTTTCCTTTTAATAGCTGAATTTCGTGAAGATGGAAAACATCTTTCCTTTTCTCTTCTTTGAAATCTGAAAGTAATCACTTTCATGTAGGACATCTTACATCAAGGAGTGATGTTTACAGTTTCGGTGTTGTTTTACTGGAAATGATAACTGGCAGAAGATCCATGGATAAGAACAGGCCTAATGGAGAACATAACCTTGTGGAATGGGCTCGGCCGCATCTAGGAGAGAGAAGAAGATTCTACAGATTGATTGACCCTCGGCTTGAGGGCCATTTTTCCATCAAAGGTGCCCAGAAAGCTGCACAACTGGCTGCTCACTGCCTTAGCCGAGATCCAAAAGCCAGACCCCTAATGAGTGAAGTTGTTGAGGCACTGAAGCCGTTGCCCAATCTTAATGACATGGCTAGCTCATCGTATTATTTCCAGAGCCTGCAAGCTGACCGAGTTGGATCGAGCCCGAACTCAAGAAATGGCATCCGGGCACAGGCAGGATTTTCGTTTAGGAATGGACAGCAACAGAGGAGCCTTTCGATGCACAACGGTTCCCATGCTTCTCCTTACCACCATCAATATCCTCAGCAATCGCCGAAGCCAAATGTTAAGGCATAGGACAAGCTAGTGTTGGTAAAATTATCAGCTTTTTGACATTCATCTCTTCTTTTTCCCCTTGTTCTTCTTGGTATAGATGAGATGTAGTCCCTGTGGAAGGATTTTTCTTAGACAACTGGTAAGGCAACAAATGAACATGTCTGCTTTATGTTGTTTTTAGAATGGTGACCTCTCTATGGGGAAGAATGCTAGGACAGATCAGTTTTAATGAAGCAAAATGTTTAACATAGTTGGTCAATGGTCATATGTTATTGCAATATGCCGGAAATATGAAAAAAAAAATCATTAGCTCCCATTCCTATTGCATTTATCGTTATTTTCTAACCAAGCTGTGAGAATGCTATTTTATCCTCGCCACTTTCTCAATGTTGCTTTGCTTCAGAGCACAATTTCTAGCTCAAGTTTTAAAGCTTCCTCGGATTCTCATTTTACCAGGTTTTGAACTTTCCCGTATTCATATTCAAGGTTGGAACTCAATTTAAGGTTTAATCTCAACGTCTCCAGCTCTCGATGGTAGAACAAAACCATTTTTTATCGTCTATATAGAAGCAGCATGGAATAATCAATTTCCTACGTTAATTGCTGGCTTCTTCAGTAGAAATAAAAGTTGGAATAAAAGATAATGGCACACAGCCGACAGCAAGGCTATAAACCTGCATCTTAATATATTAAATTGCAAAGAAATTTAGATCTATTTACAATCATGTTACTGATATATGCAGTGAAACAGCAATCTCAGCCCTGAAGGCAACATTCTTGTGAGGTCCCCACTTCAATCGGCCAAATTATTCTTTATTTACTCTGAGTTGTAATGCATGTTAAGCAACTCTTCTTGTCAGTTGCTCTTTGGATGTGCTCTCAAAGATCTTGTCAGCATTCCCTACCTCGAAACCATCTCGCCTATGGAACTCTTTTACCTGTAATCCAGTTAGTAATGCATGTTTACACTCGTAATTCAGCGACAGACCAGCGACCCACACATTCGCTTCTTTTAAAAGGAAAGGAAAGATATTTAATAAAATAGAAGCGGTAATTACCTGTTCATGAGGCAGATTCTTAAACTCTGGCAAAACAAGGCGTTCAGCAAACTCAATGTATGAACAGGGAACTTTTTCGGTGACACCATCAGAAAAGTCAAAGTAAAATGAATCTGCCACAGTTGAACTTTGCAGCAGAAGGCCGTCAGGGCTCACTGGAAATGAAGGAGATGAAATTTAATCATCATTTTTGTCTACCCAAAAGCATGAACTAATGGTGCGCGATAGATAGAAAATACATGGTATAACAGCAACATATATAACACAAGGAAACTTAATCTAAGACGTGAGGCAGGAAACATTGGCAATCCCCAATCTAAGCTTCACTTTATAATCATTCTAGCCATGAAACATGTCAGATACTCATTTAAGTATACAATCAGAGCATCGGAATGCATACTCATAACTCGTAACCAACTTAAAAAAAAATGATCAATGAGGCAAATCCAGGTATAAAACTTCTAATGGAAAGCCAAATCAAGATCAAAATTCTTGTGAAAAAAAAGCCAGTTCAGAAGCTAACAACAAACCTTTCAGAACCCCGCCTTCGGAGTTTAACTTGAAGCCATTCTCTTCAAGAAATTTATTGAGATTTTTGATATCTCTCAAGTGTGATTTCAGGCGATGAGTGGAAATAGTAACATGGTTCAGAGCATAACCATTCACAAGTGTCCAAGCAGCATACTCACTCTCCCTAAAAGTTGCACGAACCAAGAACAAGTCCTTTAACAGAGTTGTCTACATTTAAGACTTGACAACACAACACAATCTTAATTCTCAGGAGAAATGGATCCCCTACCGAGCCAGTTGCCGAAACTCTGAAAACAATGGCTTCTTCCAAGTCAAAGATCCTAATGCACTAGAAAGAGCAGCATATTTATATCCGCCACCAGACATCTCAACATACTTTCTAATTATTTCCTGAAACAACATTTTTAAAATTCTATCACCAGTGTCCAGTCATAATAATTCAGCTTAAACTTTTAGGTCGAATGGTTTCACCTGAGCTTCTGGACTCATTTGATCCACAAGAAGCTTGGATATAAAAACCCGAGGCAGAGGTCCATTAACACCAGCTCCACCCTCCGGGCAAGATACCTCCGGAGGCGAAAACCACAGCGCTTTCAATTTCTTCGCCGGAAATCTCAGCTCCTCCTTTTGTGTATATCCGTAGTCCATGAAGAACCCCGCCATTGAATCAATCCCGTGACCGTCCACCTTAATTAATAATTATTTAATTAATCAACTAATAGTTTAGAAAACTCTGGAACTTCAAATAAATAATGCGTAAGGTTTAATTTACTCCGAATGTCCTGAAGGCGAGATGATCGTAACAGATTTGTTCGCCGCTAACTGAATTCACAAGTTCCAAGATAGACTTGGCCGTTGGATTCCGGTTCAAATAAACCGTTTCCATTCCTCCCAACACGCTCCTGAAAAACGACGTCGTACCTCCCTGCCATTACGATCAAAATAGCTTCTCTGTTAGCATCTCCAGTACGCCATCGTTTTCCCATTATTATTATTATTATTATTATTATTGTTGTTGTTGTTGTTGTTGTTGTTTTGAGCGAAATTACAAAAAAAAGCAGAACCTGAGAGGTCTCGGAAGATTCATTGGTGGACATGGCGGAGGAAACGGTGCAGAGGCGTCGCTTAGCGGCGGAGATTGAGATTCCTGTAAAAGAAGGCGTTCTGAAGGAATTAGAAATGCGGAATCTGGACTGAAGAGGAGAAGAGGAATGGAGAGACGGAGAGGAAGAGAAGTGAGAGTGGAGTCTGATGGTTGATGAAATCATCATCTTGGAAGAAACCAGTTTCATTGAATTTGGAATCAGATCACGAGTTGATTGTCTGAACTGCCTATAATTACAAGTGTGACCAACTCTATATTCTCTAACTTCTTGCTGAGGATGATTCCACGTGGCAGACCCATCTATTGGGATGTTACGTAGCGTAGCCATTCTTTCTTTTTCTGTTTCCATAACAGTGTTTCGTACGAGGATGGAGTATGACCTGGCGGCATTTACGTGTTTATCTAGACTGACGTTGAGTCCATTTTAAATTTGGATCGGTAAACAATTCGTGACGGGCTCTATGCCAAGTCCACCCGCACATTTAGGGCACGTCTAATGCACACAATGGAGTGGATGAAGGATCATGAACTGCTAGTTCAACTTCAAAGAACGATAAATCGAAACTAAATTACCTATGGGTTGTTTGATTTTGGATTCAGTCCAGTTTCGGCCATTCTAATTTTAGTTCGATTCGGTACAAATGGATTTTTTTAATTTTTTTAAATAATGTTAAAACCACTAGTTTAGAAAGGTAGAACCATTGGTTTCTGTTAAAATCATTGGTTTAAGAGGATTAAAACTGTTGATTAAGGGGTTAATCGTTGGTTTAAAAATGTTGAACCGCTGGTTTCAATTAAAACTACTAATTTAGGAGGGTTAAATCATTGGTTAAACTATTGTTTCAAATTGGCGGTTTAACAGTTTGGGAAAATCTTGAACTAAAACCAACCTATGAATTATTAGTTTTTACTGTGCGGTTCACGGTTCTGGTTTTGACCAGTCTGGTTCTTCGGTTCCGATTCACTTTGACCATGTCTAATACAACTCATTCAGAATTTCATGAGTTGTCACATCAGTAATTCACTAATCTTTCACTTATTATTAGTGCTGGGCATGGGCCCTGCTTGGTTAGAGGGGATTTTTCCAGACTGGTCATACGGGCCGAGCCAGGCTCAGTTAAGCGTGTTAGGTGCCCAGCCCAAATCCACCCATCCAAAAGGGTGGGTCGGGTAGTGGGTCAATTTTTTTATAAAAAATATTAATATTCTATATTTTTTTGTAACATATACTTTATTATATAAATTATATTTTAATAAATACTAAATCACTCTTAAATTATAATTGACATCATTTTTATTAATTTATAACACATAATATATTAAATTAATATTAATATACTATATATCATATATATATTTGGGTCGGGCCGCGGGCTATTTTATAAGCCCAGGCTCGACCCTATTTTATTTTTCAAAATTAGGGTCGGTTTGGCCCGGCCCGCGGACTAGAATATAACAGTCCAGCCTGACCCTTTTTCCGGGCTAGACATTTTTATTATACTATCTCTCTCTAGTCCTTAAACTCTCATTATACTCCATTATGTGATTCGCAATTACTTCACTCATTATTTAATTTATTTACAATATATAAATAGTAATAAATATATTTATTTCACATAAATATTTTTTTGAGTTAATATTTATTTCACATAAATAGTAAAAAATATATTTATTAAATAAATTATTTAATTGATTTTTAAAAAAATAATAATTTAAAAAAATAAAATGATAGATCGAAAAAATATTTAAATTGAAAAAAATATATTTATCAATGGAAAGAGATTTGAAATTAATCAAATAAAAATAAATTATACATGATTGCACATTACATATGTAACTCATAATTAACATTAAAAAAATAAATTGTGCAACATAAGAAATCACATAAATAACAAAAAACATAAAAATGTATTAATTTTCATTTTGAATCTCCTCAAAATGGTTCCAAACATGCCATTTTTTCCGTTGGTGGAAAACAAATTAGAAGGAAAAAAATTATCAACATGTGTATAGTGGTCGGTCAAAAGAAGAATGAAAGAAAAAACTTAAAAAAAACAAAATAAAGAGAAAAAAAAACCTTATTTTAAACAAACTGGGATCCATTTTTTTTCAATGAGCCCCACTTATTGATGCGTTTTATTTCTGATAATGCTCTCCTTATATTTGACTTGACATCTAAACTTACGTTGGAGTTGTTCTTAGCTCAACATAGTACCAATTTTAGAATTCAACCCTTTTCATATTCAAGTGAAACCAATAGTCATAACATCGTCACAATCTAATAAGCTTCCATTATGGGTTGAGATATTTTTATTGGTGAAGAAAGTCGAAAGAGCAAATGTTTTTATCCGATAAGGGAATCTCACATTGTTGGCATTTTATGGTAGTGGCATCCACATTGAATCGAGGATGCAACATTATTTTGGTCCCATTATAGTGACATTTAAAGCTCTATGGAAGAATCAAAACTAAACATCGAGCCATGTGGTTTAACTTAGTGCAAGAGCAAGACAGCCACACTTGAGACTTGAGATGTTAAACTTACGACTCACCTGGATAGAGACAGAGTGGGAAAAAAAAGGTGAAACAACAAATATGAAACGGCAAGTCGTTCAACAAGCCAGTATGGAAGTGTAAATTTATCCTAGCCGGAATTGGGATAAAGAGGCCGGCAATAGAAACGCGTGCAAGTCAGTCGTGGGCCCTTCTAAAAAGCCCACAACAGAATAGAACCCCCCCCTTCCTGCCAGAAGAAGAAGACAAGAGACCAGCTCATTTCTTATCACCTTCCGAACCAAGTATTGCGACTATAAATAAATAACAGCAATTCGACTTTGCACATTTCAAAAAAGAAGAAACTATTCGTCTTCTCTCCGTTTCGACTTCAATTTCCTATTCGAGGTTTGCTTCTTATTTTATTTTTGTTTGAATAATTGATTCAATTAACGAATGGGTGAATTAATTAATTAATTAATGTGACTTCTGTTAATCTGGCGTTAGAAACACTGGATGTTATGTCGCCGCTTTGTTTGGTTGTGGATGTCTAGTGATGCACTCTGTGATTATTTTATTATTTAATATAGATAAATACAAATTTGTTCATGCTAATAGTCAAGGCTTGCATTAATTCAAGGATAGTGATTTAGATATTTGGATAAATATCTGCCGTTGACTATTCAACAATGAAACCTGGCTTCGTTGATTTTTTATTTAAATTATTTGTGGGTTTTGATCTTATTAAGTAGTTGTTTCTGAGTTGTACCTTAAAGTTAGATATGTCCTGTGTAGTTCTTGACCGATTTTCAACTGTATTTTTGGCCAATACGAATCTGTTGATTGTTTCTCCTCGGAATTGAAGCCAATGGTTTTGGCTTCGTTGGCTTTTATTTTCGTTTGTTGTAATTTTCTTCCATTCGGCTCTATTTCTTGTTCATAGTCCAGTTTCGTTTCGCCTGAACCTGTTCACTAAGTTTGCGGTAAGTTCTGTTCTTTGTAATGATGTGTTGTGCTGTTGAATATTCATGGTAGACATAAGACTTAATTGGTTTTGTTATTTAATGAATGGTTAATTCTGCAATTTATGACGAATATATGTTTTTGTGACATAATCTTTAATCCTTCATCACAAAGATTCATAATATACAAGATAATTCATGTTGGACTGTATTTTTTCCTTTAATTATTCTTAATTATGCACTTGTTATGATCAGAGGTTAGAGAATGGGACAAGCTCTAGGTTGCATTCAAGTGGATCAGTCGACTGTAGCTATCAAGGAAACATTTGGGAAGTTTGATGATGTTCTTGAGCCTGGTTGTCACTGTTTGCCTTGGTGCTTGGGAAGTCAGCTAGCTGGTCACATGTCTCTACGTGTACAGCAGTTGGATGTTCGATGTGAAACCAAAACCAAGGTATATCGCACCGTATTCATGACTAGGAAATTAGGGGGAAATGTGTGTAGCTGTTAAGGAGTGGTCTAGATAAATATGCACATAGTTCGTTGTTTTTAGTTTTTATTGCAGTATTTATCTTTATGTATTGAGTAGGTGGACATTAACATGCAATTACTTTTGTTTTCCTCCAGGATAATGTGTTTGTTAACGTGGTTGCTTCTGTTCAGTACCGAGCTCTGGCAGAAAAGGCTTCTGATGCCTTTTATAAGCTGAGCAATACCAGATCACAGATTCAAGCCTATGTTTTTGATGGTATGGATGCTAGACTTAGCTTGTGATAATTTAAAAAAATTGATTGGTTTAGATGTTTATTCTAGCCAGGTAGTCCATTTACCAAATCATTGCAGTTATGAGATTCTTCTGATTTTTGACAAGTTTAAAGTGGTGAACATAGAGTGAAATATTTTTCTCTTTTCAATATAGTTAATTGGAAATATCTTGACTTTGCTTTTCTGAACCTTTCTTTTCTTCTAACTTGCCGTGACGAGTTTCTTTTGTGAATTTGTTAAGTTAAAATTGTGTTGAATGCTCAGAAAGTTGGTTATCTTCTCTAGGTTTGCTGTTTATTTATTTATTTATTTTTTAAATGAAAATTTCATGCTAATACTTTGCTAATTTAGTCATTAGGGCAAGTGTTCCAAATATGAACTTGGATTCAGCCTTTGAGCAGAAGAATGAGATAGCAAAAGCTGTGGAAGAGGAACTTGAAAAGGTATCTTTATTTGCATCTTTTTTAGTTTAGAACTAGTCTACCAGAATTTTACAAAATTTTATTTTTTTCCTGTAATTATGAACAAACAGGCAATGTCTCACTATGGATTCGAGATAGTTCAAACTCTGATTGTGGATATAGAGCCAGATGAGCATGTGAAGAGAGCAATGAACGAGATTAATGCAGGTATAATGTTTTGCTAGTGTTTATTGTTTTCTCTCTCTCCTCTTGTTGAAGAAATATCTATATGAGTTCTGTGGTTCATTCACATGAATCATGATATGATGGAAGTAAATACAATGAACAAATTTTTTGTCCCATCTTATTTCTCACCTAGGTTTTGAGGGTTTTGTCAGTTGTCTATGGTGTGCATGGATGACTTCATTCTGCTTTATGTTATCTTGAAGAGAACTTTTTCTTCTTGCTACAGAAGACTTGTATTATGCAGCTTAAACATTTGTGGAAGCTGGCTTATGAATTTTTTTTTTCAAATGCTGGAAGTGCATGTATTTGATTTCTGTTTAGCTTCTAGATTCACAAGATATTGTTTTTCTTCTCCTAAAATATCCTCTTACATCATTGCCCTCTTTGACCATACCGATGCAGAATTTTGATATTAACTTAATTGTGTAATTGTAATTACAGCTGCTAGATTAAGGGTTGCTGCAAATGAGAAAGCAGAAGCTGAGAAGATACTGCAAATCAAGCGAGCTGAGGGAGAAGCAGAGGCAAAATATCTGGCAGGTCTTGGTATAGCTAGGCAGCGCCAAGCCATAGTGGACGGGTTGAGGGACAGTGTGCTAGCTTTCTCTGAGAACGTACCTGGAACGTCTTCAAAGGATGTTATGGACATGGTTTTGGTGACCCAATACTTTGATACAATGAAGGAGATTGGTGCATCTTCAAAGTCAAGCTCTGTTTTTATCCCTCATGGACCTGGAGCTGTAAGAGACATTGCTGCACAAATCAGAGAAGGTCTCCTTCAGGCCAATTCTACTTCATAGTGAGACGAGTTTCAGAATCTGCGATGGTTCCACGTCATATTATCATGAGTTTCTGAGAGTGCATAAATAATAATAATTTTGGTTTTCTTCTCAAACTACTTGTATGTCAAGACACCATCATCTACGGTTTCCAGTTCGGCAAAGAACAGTTAGGTGTCAAGATGTTCGTATATACAGTATAAATTGCGTTCATAGTAATGTACTGTAAATAGTGGGTTTGGAAGGAAAGTTGATCGAGTCTGTTTAGTTGATTGCTTTCTTTTAAATCGTGTTGCCTGGGCTGGTGTGAGGGGCAACACGTCAAGGTAGCAATCAATTGGTTATTTCGCTTCTGCTGAAACATTTGGAGGTACGGTGATTGTCCAACTGAATGGTCCATAGATATTGTATCTTCTCGTTTATGTGGTGATTGACTATATGAATTGAATAATCTTCTTGTGGTAGTGACATTGGAATGGACAAATTGATTTGTCATCGGAATGGATTTTCACCTCCAGCCACAACGAATTAACGCATGCACTCTAGCAGGCCAAAGCTCGTCTTCGCGAAACCCACCGTACTCCTGTCTAATCTATCAATAACCTGTCGTCAGCAATTATCCGTCATCCAAAATGGCTGTTTTGAGGATGAATCAGTTTAAAGCATTTACCACACAACAAGCATTATTTTCGACTATCCACCCGCAATTCTTTGGTATAGGTATGAAAAAGCTTGTTCTCGAACAAAAAATCATTATGGAGTGCATCTCGCCAGCTCAAAAAACATCATGTGTACCCCACATTAAGGGTGGATGCAAAACTTAAAAAGAACAAATGGATTATAATGGTTCCCCACATCAGAAACAATTTTCTTCTACGACCCATTACCGCCAAACACATGAAAGACCATAAGATCAAAATGAAAGATTCATTTGAAAACGAGAAACTGTGTCAATTTTTCCTTGCATTATTGCTTCCACTACGACTTAAGCAAAGTCTTTCCCGACCAGACCATGATTAGCTGCAGAATCTTATGGCTTCAAAGCCAAGGCCAATCCAATCTTGGCACTCTTCTCAATAGCCCTCGTGTCCACTTCTCCTGAAATAGTGAAGAGAGACCTGGGACGCCACTCATGCTGAATAAGAGCACTAGCCTTGCCAAAGTTGTTCACTCGAGCCTTCAACGTGGTCAAGGGATCCAAAGAGTGCTGTGTGCCAATGGTCAGAGTGTTCTAATTGCTTGAAAAGCTATGGGTCAGCTCCGCACCAACAGCTGTGTTGGTCAAAAGGCTCACTAAATGGTAGTAGGAGGCATTAATGGTGTCTCCCTTGTCATTCCTGTGTTCATCCGTAATGAGTTAATAAGGCAATACAATTAAGAGGTAAAAAATTTACGCTCAATATTAATGTATGCTCAAACAGAAAATCATGGTAAGTAAATTACTTAATAACCAGTCAACTAATTCCTCTACGTCATCAATAAGCTGGTAATTAGCAAACCACCATAGTCCCCGAGAATACCATTTAAATGCTTAAAGCACTAGATAAAAGTGAAGAAATTCCTGGCAACTACACACTTGATAATATTGTAGTAGACATCAATTTTTTTAGCATGTACTAACAATGCCAGTGAAGCAATTAGGTCAGTGTTGGTGTAACTCAACCCTGCATTACATTTGGTAAAGTTCCCACTGGCTGTGTCAAATGAAACATCAGTCCCCAAAGCAAGAGAGTTGCTCCCAACCACGCCTGAGAAGTTAA
>CAODLS010243258.1:0-11457 GCA_948243855.1 Flueggea neowawraea
TCGAGTTGTAACACTTTATCCGCAGCTTCTGGGCATCTTTCTTAACAGTGTTATTAATTCTTTTACTCGAGTTATCTTACAACATCAGTTACAAAGTGATTAAAAATCAAAACCCAATTTTGTTCATCATCAAAACACAAAATATATAAATGTTAACCACTATTGGTTCAACATAGGCGAACATCAAAGTTAAGGGAGCTTAACCGATGAAGGGTAGCTCGACTAGTAAGAAAATAAAAACTTATAGGTCAAGTTTTGGTTCAAATCTCACGGGCAAAAGTTAAGGAGTTTATAGGAGTTAAGTAAAAGTTCTGCAACTGGGAAAGAATCCAATCAAAGGGAAAAATGAGTACTTGATAAAAAGCTCGTGAAAACCAAACCTAACCATGTACAATTAGTTTTCTATGATCCTTGATATCACTTTAAATATATAAAAGATGCATGCATTATACAACATATGGAAGTTTTACTATCACAACTGTCAGCTCTCATTCTTGTATACATGTCGCCTTGTTCTTTAGTTCTTCATATATAGCCTCCTTTGCATGTCTTTCTTACATGTAGTCGTTTCTGAGTTAGTAACTGCCATCATGAATTCATTTTTTCATTTCAATAGGAGTTCGTTTCGTCTGATTTAAGTTGCTGAATTCTTTGACGTAATCTCCTCCGATGGTCATGTATCTTCCAAAGGCCATGTCCCAACACTACGGCCGAGTAAATGCCATGCGTAATAATAGGCGCAAGAATATTGTTTGTCTGATAATGTTTCGCCGAAAAATGTGTCAGGTCAAATTACGCGAAACCAAACAGATTACAGTGGTGTCAGTCATTTTTACCTGGATCCACTCAAAACCAAGATAGAGCGCCAAAAGACCTTCTAGAAGGGGAGAATAGATCTTTTTCATTTGCCTCCTTTCATACCAAGCTGTGGCAAAGGATGAGTGAATTTTTATTTGAGTAGCTACACAGTTGAGCGAATAACTAAATATCAATGCTATGGAATTTACAATCTGAACAATAATGCTCTTTGTCTCACAGGAAAAGAACAAAAACAGAATTTTTCCGTCAAAAGAAATAGAGAAAAATACAGGTAGATGAAAAATTCGATACTGCTAAAAAGTTTAATATCCAAGAAAATTTCGTATGGTAAACGGGGGCAGAGAAGGTAGAGACAAGCAAAAGTTCATTAGCAAATTTACATGCAATGAAAGACCAAGAAAAGAAAGTTATACTTTATATTCCACCTGACTACTAATGTGTCTGCATTAAAACTACATGTTAAAAGAAGAGGTTGTACCTGCAAAGAGCTTTTTCAGATCTTCACGACCTGTACGTGATTGCAAAACTGGTGCCACGACATATGTAGGATCTAGAAATACACAAACAAATATATAAATATAATTGTGATTTAAAGAAAAAGCATAAAACAAAATCCTTTCAAGGAAGCCGAATATAAACCTTTTGGCGAGGAGGCCACATAATATAGAGAACCTGTGAGGGCAGCTGTTATTACAGCAGCAAAAGCCTGAGCAAATGGAACAAATGGAGGCAGTACGCCAGTCTGCAATTCACAAAGAGATGGCATGATTTAGAAGGAAGATAAAGATCAATTCTAAGACAAAGCAACCTAAGTGATGAAGAACATGAACGGTGTTGACCAAAATAAGAACACGAATGATGATATCATAAGTTATTTTTAAAATAATCAGCAACTTCATTGATTTTCGGTTTTCTAACAAATTTATCCGATTATTCAATATCATAAGTTTCTTGGCTGTAGAAATTTGGAAGCTGATTTAAATTTTCTTTTGATTTCCATTCCACCACAAACATAAGACAAATCACTTACCATAGAAGCCATTCCTTGAGCACCTGTAGCCAAATTTGTGCCTCTAAGGAATATATCGGCCAATGCTCCCTGTGAGGTCAGTAAAATGGAAAAAGGTGTAAGTATATCAACAATTATTTTTGTTGTCATTATCATTACCACCAAAAACAGGAATGCTAAAGTAAAGACTACAAAAATGGGAATGTCCATTGTAAAATACCAAGCAAAAGGAGCCAGTTTAATGAGTCTAAGAACATGTAAATAGAACCTCATGAATCACGGTTTGTTACAAGAACTCAATCGATTAATACAGTTAATTAAGCTTCTGAAGACTTGAACAAGCACCCTAAGTCTAGACACAAAATACTAGACACAAAATAAACACCATGTAGATGATCCCTCAAAAGCAAAACCAGAATATACCAAATCTTCTATTACTTCATCTACATGACTATAGAATCAAGGCATATCTCATTCGTTATCAGGTGGCCAAGAATATCAATTCCTACTATAAATGACATTTTACAAATATCGAACATATAAGCTGATTTTCTTCAAGAATAGAGAATGGACCTGCACAGCAGCCCGGTAAAAAAGCTCCTCCCCCACGGAACTTGCAGCAACAACTAGTATAAACTGCAAATGTGAAGCAGAAATTAAACACTCCCATTTTGTAAAGGAAGGATGCATATGACACAAAAATTATGCTCAGTCAAACAAGTTCTACCTGCCAAGGTGACATCCCATAGAAAAAGTTGCGAAGTTCCTCATCTTCAACATCTCTTATAGCACGAGCATGAGGGGAAAGCTTGACAACTTCGTCCTGTAACCATATCAAACCATAAACAAAAGTCCAACTTCTTCCTCTTACTCCAGTTATTAAAATACTCAAAAGGGTTAAAAAGTAATCTCAAAATGGAATTAGTGAACTTTATAACAAATTAGAATACAGGTAAATAATGGAACAATCCGCTCAAAAGGTCATGAATTTATTTCAAGTTATGTTAATGTTTGAAAGGATTAAAAGGTTGAAATGTTTCCAGATAAAGAAAAAAGGTAGCAAACCAATTTGGACCTAAAAAAAGAGATCTTTTTATGTAACTTGTAAACAATCAATCAACCATACAAACACATACATCAAGTATAAAGAGAAGTGCCATAATTGGTGGAGCTGCATATCCAAGTCCCTCCAAAATTGCATCCAAAGACGGATTGAACCCTCCCATGCTGTCTATTCCAGTGATTGAGCATATAAACCTTCCTGCCAGGGCCATTGCCCCATATATACCTGTTCTTCCACATAACCCACCACCAAAACAAACAAAATTACAAACCCATCGCTCAATCAATTCCTACTTCAGAAATAAGAACATAGTATAAACAAATTTTGCATTAAAAAAGAAAACTGAATAGAACTTACCAATTCCAAAACTGAGTCTAACGACGGCATCAATCTTCTCCCAAACAGGTGAGTCAGCATCGCCGAAGCTCCGATCAAATGTGGTCACTTCCATCGCACTTCCACTGAAACCTCCTCCTCCTCCTCCTCCACCATGAGCCCTTTCTCTCTTCTCAATCCTTTCACTACTACTCTTCGCACACGCTTTAACATACCTCACCAAAACTCTGTTATTATTGTTGGCATCTCCATCCCCAAATCTCAACCTTCGTCTTCTCTCCGTAAAATCACTAACTTTGGAGAACCCACAAACCCTGCCACTAAACGACGCCGTCGTAGCCGTGGCTGCGTGGCTGGAAGTTCGAGACAGCAATGGCAGTTCCATAAACTGATGGAGCATATTATTGTCGCTAACTGGCTCGCTTTGTATTGTTTATTCATTTGGATTTTGGACCTTCCGTTTGCGATGCGAGGCTGAGGGTCAATGGGTTGTTCTGGAGCGTTTGATCAGAGATTTGGCAGATCGGACGGTGAAAATTACGGTGGGGCCCAGTTTTGAGGATGTCTTATTTGTTTGATATTTTTTCGGAGAGTTTGATTGGTGAAATAGCGAAGTAACTATGGAGGGAAATCTGGGGAACTAATGGGGACCGAACAAGTGGAGATAACGTTGGCGGCAAAACAATGTGCGGCTATTCAGTTTTCTTCTGTGCTGTCCGTTGGTGCGGAGAGCTTTTGGAGCACAAACTCAAACTTGACACGTTTCCCCTCTCTATTCACGTCCGAATAACTTTTTTGTTTTTAATTTTTGGATTTGTATCAAAATACAGTATATGTATAAAAATGTTTCTTTCAAAAATAAACATTTTACAGAAGCAACTGATTTAATTTGTTTTAACACCCGTCAAAACTTAGGTAGGATGGGACAGATCAGGCTCATGCTCTCACATCTACAACCAAAATTGCATATACATAACATCTATCGCATATATTAAACATATGATATATAAATTGATCTAATATTATAAGTCATATTCTCATTTGTCTATATGGTTTGAAAATATGTAGAAAACCTACGAGAGTAATATAAAAATTATCGATAGGAGAATTAAGACTTAAAAATAAACTAATTATGAGCGGGGGATGGCGGGTAAATAGATAACTTGATATTTATATCGAGCTAGGTGTAGAGATAATGATTAGTTATGTACCACCATAATCTATAGATTTAGACTTGATTAGGTGTGCAAACCATAAAAAAAGAACTAAAGATAAGAAAGAAATATGTTAAAATTTTGGTTCAATCTCTTAAATACCTTGTTACCTCATGCTTAATCTAAAACATAATAAAATTAGAATTTAAACAAGGAGTACATAATTATTTCCTGCTAAGGTCATATAGTAGAATAAAAACAAAAGGGAAAAGAGAGAGAAAAAATGAGAAGAACAAATTTGAATAGAAAATTTGATAGAAAACCTAGAACACATCAATTTCGCATCTAAATCAATGTTTACTGTGTCTGAGGAATAAAATAAGTGATTTTCTCCATTCTTCTCTATTTAGTATTCATTATAATATGTTTTTAGAGGTTTGAATGTTGAATAAATGGATTAGAGCATGGATTAACCATGAATTCATATGATTTAAAACATGGGTTTATCAGTATTAAAATTTTAGTCTGTATTTGTATCCATGTTTTGAGATACTTAGACACAGATATAGATAAAGTATAAAACATAAAAATTTGTTCCTTTATGTTTCTAGTATGTCTCTATAAATTTTCATAGCCTACGTATTAGTATAATCGACAGTGGGTACAAATAAATCTAAAGAGGTCTAATCTAGCAATCCTATACGAAAGCTGTAAGTTTGAGCATTTGTGTAGAACTAAATAGAGCTATAAAGAGTTTGATTTTTATAGAAGTAAAACTTTATATGTGTTTTATATATGTTTTAAATTTAAGAATAAAATGAGTTCATGGATGTTGTCAACTGGATAGGATGACACAAACTATCCAGACTATAAATATGCTTGATTTTTGCATGTAATTAACTATTTTGAATATTAGAAACTGCAATAGTGGTCTAAAAATTGATGAGAATGTCTTAGTTCATATTGATTTGTTTGCATCAGTACATATCGGTAATGTTGACACTGAAACATGCATCATTCGAACATCGCATCCATATAACTAAGGGCGGAGCCAAAAATCGTTAAAGTGAGGTTGGACCGTCGGTGCTAGGATCCTCAACAAAAAAGGCAAAAACCAGAAAGAAAGCAAGCAATTTGTCTGCAACAAAGTTGAAAGCCTTCAAGAGATACCAACAAATTACTAAGTATTCAAAGTCGACAAAAAAATCCCTCATGCCTATATTTCATACCCAAATTCATCACTGAATTAACCCAACACCATCTCAAAGCATATGATCTTCAATTAAATTATCATTCATTAATAACACACACCCTACAATAAATCATGAAGGTGTATCGGAAGGGCGACGACGACGATGATGGGTACAATAGAGTTCACAATTAAGTATTAGAAGAAGATATAGCATGCAAAAAATTGTACACTTGAGAGATTGGTTTTAATCAACAAAACGTGAAAATTGGAAAACAATATTAGGAATTACTCAGTTCATTTATAAATACCACAGTACAAACATGCACTTAGAGGAATTCAAAGAATTTAAGCAATGCATAACAAACATGAAAACAAGAAATTGCAGAAAAATAGAACTATTGGTTTGAGGGAAAACCAAATGAAAACTATGACCATGAAAGCTATGCAGATTCAAAGGGACAATCTAGATGCAAGTTAGATTAATCTATCATAACTTCCTTCTCAACAAAGGACTACTTATTTGAGTGACATCCAGGCAACTAATCAAACAAATTGCTTAGCAAAGCAACACTCATTCGTCAAGCAGTGCATCATCTATCAGTAGGTACTTGTGAATTACATAATTAGTTATACATTTGCTTTTGACTTAAGCACGTAACTCGTGCAATTTAGATCATTTAAAGCGGCACAACGCACTTGATAACAGGGCAAAAATGAGTATTGTTAGCTGTACACATTTAGATTGCAACCAACAAGGGTAAGAGTCATGCAAACTTCAGTCTGTATTTTCGACAAATAGTAGCAGTTGATGATAGAAATAATCCATCTTATGTTATGTAGCTTTACGCATACTCAGTTACCCACAATGATACTTCAGCCTCTATTATCACGATGTTGTTTCTACTTTAAAAAAATAGAAACAAAGGAGTTATAGAACCTTGTGTTGTTGTAGAACCGAAACCCCAACCCAAGGGTGGATGTGGGGTCGGCGGAAAGGGGTGGTTGAGGTCCCCCATACCTCCAATAGGGTTGGCTGACCCCACCTCCCTCCGCCCCTACATATAATGGTATATACGTATTCTATATTGAAAAGAAATTGTGTGAATATGTGTATTAGGTGAGAAGGACAATGAGGAGGCTGGAGAGGCGAGCTAAGAGACTTGAACTTACTTTGTCTTCTAAGTGAACCCATTATGTGTATTACGTGTCATATTTATATGTTGTAGAAGTAATGTTGTTTCTATCTACTTACATGAGATATTTAGAAAGTATTCGTTGTCGCCTATGATCTGTTATATGCTATTGGTGAATTCTTATGAGATCTATATGTGCTAGAATATTGGTAATGTTATAGACACAATATATGAGTTATTGAAAATGCTATTAAACAATATTTGATTATAAGTTCTGCATTTGATTTCATATGGCTTAAAAGGAATGGTACAACCAATATGCTCAGTATTTGCAATTCTACTGGAAATATTGGTTATACGACTAGATGGGATTAAGTGCTATACATGGTAAAACTCGTAGGAGTCGCCTCTATAATCCATTCTACCATATTGGGTTGGCTAACAATTTTTTTAATTTATTTGATCAGACATGTGGATCAATTCTATTAGATATTGGCTAGATCTTCGAGTCTCTTCTATTGGTATTGGAAATATCCTTGAGATCTGTTATATTGGAAACTTGGGGAAATACTTGACATATTCGCCAAATACCAAATTAAATGGAATTGCATTGCATGCTTATTGTATTTGGATAATGTGATACATATTGGACTGTTTAATATGTGTTGTGTTCTTCATTGAGTTGCGACTCATTTAAAGTACAAAATTTTTCTCAGGTACTAGCAGATTAGTTTTTGAGCTGATTTACAAGCTTGTTTATACATCGCCATAAACAGAAAGTTAGGATGTCGTGATCACTCTTTCTCTCCTTACCATGTGTGCATATATTAAGGATGAGACTCCAAGGCTCATATTTCATAGTAGTTTTACTTCTCAAACTTGTTTTGTATTATATAATAAACTATTTGTGTTTTTGAGTTTTGCCGGATTTATATTTGAATTTCCTTTTGTAAATAGTTCATTTTTACATGTCATATTTGCGAACCAATTAAAAAATCAACTCATCAACACCGTGATAGTTGTAAGATTAACAGTTCGTATTTTTCTGATAAATTTTCAAGATCGTAACAAAAAGATAGATTGAATTGAACCAAAATTCATTTGTTTTTAATTGAACACAATAAAATTTTGCCCGTCGCAATTTTAGAAATAGCAATGATACACGCGTGTTTTTATATAATATCAATTTTGGTACCGGATAAACAATTTCAGTCTATTAATCTACATGTTTCCTATTCATCTATATCTAATGATTTATTTGGTTTATTCTACTAACTCACCATAGTAAACTGGAAAGTAGAGATAAATTATAAGCACTTAAAACAAAACATAAAACTCAACATCAATACATAGTGAAAGTGCCACTTCTTAAGAAATGTTCCAATAAAATAGTTTTCAAATCCATCATAATAAAGTTGTACTAGCCATTTGCTTGATCAAATGTTTTGCTTGATTAAATTTTAAGAGTATTTAATTATAAGCTAAGGCTTTGAATCTTGCCCTTCAAATTTAGTAAGTAATCAATGAATTGCTACATAGAAATGTAATTAGAATTTAGATTGCTTCTAGTTTTGATTTCTTCTTCAAGTTGAACTTTTTAACACAAAGAACAAAAAGAAAAAAAAAACAAATTAGCTCTACACATTCTTAAAAGACCAATTTACTTGCCTTTTTTGATTATATATGTTATTAAACTCCATAAGAAGTATTCCACTTAACATAAACAAACAAGCGTAAGACTAGTGAGATGTGTTGTATTAGTCAGCTTAAAAGTAGGGAAATAGGTAACTATTCAAGCCTTGGAAGCTCCGGAAAGTATTTTCACAGTGAGGTTTTACTAAGCAGGCAATACAAATACTATGTTCTGACTGAAAAACGTTTAACAAAGTACACAAAATGGAGAATGGAAGAGATTCTAGTTCCTCCATGCCTCTTCTTTCTAGACTGGATCATATGGATTTCATTGTAAGTTTTCTTTATTGTTAAAACATTACTATCATTTATATCTTATATTGCTACTATATGTAAAATAAGCCATATTCAAGCTTTTACATTATCTAAAACGTTCTTTTGATTGAATTTGTATGCGAGAGAAGATGAAATATTTAGAAAGAAGAAAAAAATTGCAAAAATGGGGAAATAATAGTTCATTTCGCTCTAACTCCGAGGGGCAATTTAGGCCGTTGGACTTGGCAGTTCGAGAAACTTACTTCAAAGAGTCATTGATGGATAGGGTGACAGCTCTTGAAAATCAACTTTTTCAGGTGAATTTACAAAAATAAAAAATAAAAGTCGTGCTAGTTAATGTCATTAAGTCTTTTTATTTTGGATAGATAGTACGACATCTTTTTTTTTCTTAATTAAATCCTTAAAAGGACCATATGTATATTATGCTTCACATCAAAAGTTATTTTGATAAGTTTTTTTTTATTAGAAGTTGAATAGAAAATCAGAGTAATAAAGAAATTTACTATTGGGCGAAATCAATAAATGCTGCATTTGCTTTAACATGTGCTCTTTTAAGAATTTCTAGTTTTAATTTTGAATGATGTAAGATGAGCCAAAACAACTAATTTTTTACATGGAATTAGTCGTTCTTATTAGATACATAGAAATATGAATACATCAATTATCCAATAATATTACTTGTTATATTTTTATAGAAAATTATCATAAGCAAGTCTGAGATTTTCTTTAATTTGTTGTTTTGATTGTCTCAAGCTTTGCATAGAAATGGAATCAAATAGCACATCAGCCACTTCATCGCAAACGTCTGGTTATGCATCTTCTAGTCAAGGATCCAAAACCTCACTACCAACTTTCAATTACAAACCAAACCAAACATACAAAGAAGAAACTCCAATTCATGATGATAAACCTGAAGCTTATAAGGTAATGTTTCGGCCAGTCTTTTTTATTTGACTTATTAATTAATGATTATTTTTTGGAAATCATTTGGATTTTAGAATATAATGCTTATTACTAATGTTAATTTTTTTTTAAGTACTTATGTTATTAATTAATCGTACGAATTGAATACATTAGAAATATTATAAGCAAGTTTGGATAGTCCCTCGAGAAGGTATATGCTGCAAAAACTAATGAAGCTTGTTAATTTTATTGTTAGAATGAATTTGAGATCTTATGAAGATTTCTAATTGTCATACGATTAATGTTATGTCCTATTTGTACTTTGTATACCTCGGAGATCAAGCTGTGCCTCTCTAATGTCACTCTCTCTTCCTTATCGCTCTGCTTGTCTTCCCAGCCCTCCCTTATGGTTCATTCCTGTGTTCCAACAGGTACCGGTTAAGTAGTATTAGTGTTTTCTTCTCCTAAGTATGAGTTGATTGACCCCCGAATACCCCCTAGGACCAATGCCTGAGGAGTGAGCAAAGGGCAGGCCAGATGATTAGCACGAGTGAGCCCCTGCCTAGATTGCTAAACCGGATAGACGGACTGACCTTACAATCCAACTTTCGATTGCTTTATCGTAAGGGACACGAAAGCCACAGATATTTAACCCGCCAATTTAAGAAGAGCAATACTTCCAACTCCATATTAGGAACATAAATTTTTAAATATCTAATAATTACCAAAGGGAGAAAATCAGGAATAAAAAAAAGAAATAATTGTGAGCGATTATAAGTCAAAACAATATGGAGGAAATTGACGTAACTAGCAAGGATATAATCTTAATTACACTATCTTAATATACTGCATCAACTAACTCACAATACTCATAACAAACTCTATTTAAGGATCCGTTACCACGGCCAACTTGCTGTAATGGTTGAATGTCTAATCTGAAATGCGCGACATTCTAAATTCAAATAGTATATATGCAATGTCTTTTAGTGACGCTGAGCAAAACTCTACCTAACGATGAGTATGTAATTAAAGTCTTGACGGCTCTGTATGAGCTATCCCTCTCACTAACCGCCAAAACCTGTCCCTTTCAATCACATCATCTGGTTTGGCAAGGCAAAGCTTTAGGTCGGATTCAATTAAAGTCTCGATGACTTTGCAACCTAGAAGTTTTGTCTCAATAAGTAAACATCAAATGTATTCTTCAGATCTAGCTAATGTAATGGCCAAATGAGTTTAACTAAAAGAGATAATAACACACATACTGAGTTAATCTCAACCATCGGAATAAAAAAATTTTCATAATCAATACAATCAATCTATGTGTAATATCCTTAGATATAAGTCTCTTTTTTTTTAATTCTATAGTTCCATCATCTCAACACTTTATAAAAAATAATATTTGTACCCTACAATTTGTTTGATCTTTCAGTAACTTTACGACCTTCTACGTGTCACTATAAGAGCATTGTTCTCCTTAATTACTACTAATTTCCGTTTTACATCGGCCAGTGCTTCCTAAATATTTCTTGGAACAAAAATTTCCTTAAGAGAGTCTAGCATAAGTTAGGTATTTTGCAATCAGATGAGTACAAGAGGACCATTTCTCTAAAATAATTGCCAAGGGAATATCAAAATCATTGTGATTTTTCTTAACAGAAGGATATTATTGAAAGACGTATCATAAGAATTTAGAGTATTTGTACAATTTTTTATTTTATTATCGAGTTAGATATTTGTGGAATAGAATGCTCCTGGATGAAGAGTCTCCGGACCATGCTCTAGAATTAAGCTCTTTTTGAAATCCTTTAACATTTTTTTTAGTACTTCTTTCCTTATCATTGATTCAACACTGCTTGGCAACGTAGAATTAAAAATAAAGA
>CAODLS010243387.1:0-18157 GCA_948243855.1 Flueggea neowawraea
GAGTTCTCACTTAGCTAGAAAGTGAAGTTGTAATCTTTGAGAAGATTGATAGTGAAAATCCTAAGTGGTGATACTTAGGTAGTGGATGTAGGCATCGAGTTGGCCGAACCACTATAAGTTCTTGGTGTTCTTTCATTTACCGAAATCATTCAATCATTCTCGAAGAAAATTCAAAGCTTCTATAATCACACTATTCAACCCCCCTTCTAGTGTGATTATCGACTCTACACAACGCACGTTGGAAAGCAACAATGCGCGTAGTCGATGTGTTGATCAAATAATGACAAATCTGATATGCTCCTCGAGAATTTAAATATTTGAATATTCTTTCATACAAGAATGTGTCAGAATCAATAAGAGAGCTTTGAAGTCGATAACGTACGTTGATGATTTCACAAGGGATGTTGATGAAGTTGTCAAGACAAGCGGATGAAAGGTGTTTTTCAATCAGAAGACATGAAATTTCATTAAAGCACACTGATGAGCTACACCACACTTTGATAATCTTTTGGGTATTTGAAGAACGCGCTCTAATGACAATAACACACGTTAATGCCTGTGACGTCAGTTAAAATCAAAATGTTGTACATCTCTCACAACGACTACTTCAAGGACAACAACGACTATTTTTTGTAGCCTATCTATAAATAGAGTTGTCCAAGATAGAAGAGACAGAGAGACTTTTCAAGAGTGTGCCTAAGCTTTGCTAGTTTGATTATTGACTTTCTCTCTTCTTGAGCTTCTTTGCATTCTTATACCTACTAAGTTTTTATTTGCATTTATGTCATTGGTGTTGGAGAATTTTCAGTCTATTGAGTGGATAGTGGAAGCGACTAGAGACAAGAGAGAGAAATGAACACCAAGATTTATAGTGGTTCGACCAACCTTGCCTACATCCACTACCTAAGTCTCACCACTTAGGATTTCCACTATAACGGTGATTGATTACAGCTCAATCCAACAAAGTCAATACACGAGGTTGATTATGGCTCAACACCTCTAAGGCCTACACAATGTTGTTTTCCTTAGGTTCACAACAAATCTCTCTATAATATTGTTTTCTATAGGCTTGTAACAAACCTCTATAATGTTGTTTTCTATAGGCTTACAACAAACCTTTCTCACACACTGAAAGTGTATACAAACTGTTTACAACAGATGAAGCTCTATGCTAGAGGTGGATATTTGAGTTTGATGCTTGAACTTTGATCTCTAGGTTGATTGGTTGTTTTTCTTAGTTGGAATTGATAGAAAATTTGGCACAATGAATTCTGAGGTTGTTCAACACGTTTCTTCCCTTCTCTTGATGTATTTATGACATTCTCATGCCATATGACCGTTGCTTTGAAGAAACTAGCCGTTGGAGTGCATTTAATGATTCTGCAGCTTTCTGTGACTCAGCTAACGTACGTTTCCATTACAAGACGTACGTTGATCTTGCTGCATTTCCAGATAACGTGCATTGCAATAATCTTGACGTATGTTGACCATGTCGGCTTCCTAGATAATGTAAGATGACTTTCCTCTATGTACGTTGTGATCATTCAATACGTACGTTGTACATGTATGACATACGTTGTGCTTGGTCTGGAACAATCCAGTAGCCTCTGTTTTCTTTTCGAGCTTATGTCAATGTACATTGTTGTTTATAACGTACGTTGTGGATAAGTGCAACGTGCGTTGCACGTGAACTGCGTACGATAAGCTACATGCAGTGTCTTGTTTTACATTTCTGAGCTTTCCAACGTGTTTCACTTCAAGTCAAACGTTTTGCTCATCATCAAAACCATTTATACATCATCAAAACCTATAAGGAACTTATTATTGATCACCCATGATCCAACAATTGGGTTGGCGTAAGATATTACTGTTAACTTCGTGAATCCAAATGTAATCAAGCTTTAGTGTTAAAGCTTGAGAGTAGTATATGTTTGCTTGTGGAAGCCTTGAAAAACAAGAGTGATTGCTAGTGATCCTTAGAAACTAGTGTTGGTTTTCTTGTTTTGGCCTGAAAATAAATGTGTAGAAGACTTCTTGTGAGCCTGCAAAATAAGGGTTTGTAACGGTTTGCCTTTACCCGCAAGTGAGGAAGACTTAGTGGATTCAAACTCTCTAGTGAGCTAGAGGAATGGACGTAGGTCAAAGAGGACCGAACCGCTATAAATAGAAGACTTCTCTCTTCTATCTATTCATCTATTTAATGCTATTCATTTCATCTATTGTGGTTGTGTATTAGATTTAATTTATGTTTTGTTATTTGATATATTGTGCAAATGATTTTCAAAAGCTTTCAAATTTGCATCTTAAATTCAATTCACCCTTCTCTTGGATTGTCATATTAGGATTTCACTTCATCCATATATGTCGCCTCGTCCACTTCTTCTCCTCTACTTCTCTTCTTCCACCTCGTCCGATGCCTCGTTTAGCGTGCCTCATTTGCTTTTTTAGTTCATTGCGTCTTCTTCTTCTTCTTCATTTAGTGCTGGAAGGGCGGCGACTAGGGTTTCAAAACCCTAGCTACCGCCGCCATGAAGGAGATAGTCTTTTTAAAAAAAATTATTTAACAGTCCATAATTTTAGGTTGTACTCACTTTGTTCTCACCTGTACTCGTTTGTACTGATAAGTTTACCAAATAATAAAGACAAAATTAAAATATTTGTTTAAAAATTTGTTTTGATTTGTACTCAATTGTTGGTGTTTGTTCTTGTTTTGTTCTTATTTTGTTGTTATACTCGTTTTGTACTCATTTTCTCTGGTCAAAGAGTGTGCTTAACACATATCAATTTTCTGACGCGTAGTCAACACGTAGTCAAGCTAAAGCATTTTTAAATCTTTTTCTCCATGTTTCCATTTTTGACATCTTTTTGTCATGTGTGTTGCATTTTTTAATTTTATCTTTTTTTGCTATATATTTGTGTGCTTTTTCCTAGTTTTGATATGGTAACTATATACAGAACCCGACAATTATAATATATGCACATGTTATTTTTTTACGTTAGTATATGTACATGTATATGATTTGTTTGGTTCAACTTCCTAAAAAATAATTTTTTAGGAAGTTACTTACTGGGAAGTGTACATCAATTGTGTTTGATTAGAAAAACAACTTTCGAGAAAATTTGATATTCTGTATTTGACTGATAATCAGACTTTTTGGGAAGTTCTCTACAAATGTCTATAATGCCCTTATTATCAAACTCTATAAAGATAATAATAAATAAATTTAAATTAATAATATAAAAAATAAAGAGAAAATATTTATTTTTATTACATAAAATATATCTCCCATGAGAAATAAAACTATAGTTAATAATACATATAATTTTATAATGAAGACTAATTTTTAAAAAATTTTACAAAAATCAATTTATTTAATTAAATAAAAATATTTTATATAAAGCACATTTTATAATCTTAAAAATATAAAATAGTTTTTGTAACTTCTATTAAAATTGATTTATATAAAATAATAAAAAAATATTCATAAGAAGATTTATAAATTTAGAAACAAATAGAAATTTGTAAATAAATATTATTTTGAGCGTACATTCATAAATAAATATTGTTAGTTACTATAGAAGTTGGACTTCTTAATCTCTCTCAGAAAATTATTTTTAAAGTTAAAGAAAAATTAAGTAATTGACTTCTAAAAAATTTAATTTATTTTATTCAACCAAATGAAGTTGTAAAATTTTTGAGAAATTACATTTCCTCCTCTTATTCACCCCAAAGTAAGCCCATAGATTATACACGTTATCAGCACTCAAATTACAAGAGACCTTCCGAAGAATGCCATCAATTAATGGTACCTTACCTTGCTGTACTCCAGCAAAGTATAAATTTATTTTGTTTTGAAGCATAAATGTATTTAAGTAGACTGTTTTGCATAGTGTAAAAAATAAAAAAATAATAATAAATTCTTCTTACTTTTAATATAGTGATGAATATGCCTAAAATAAATATGCCGATATTTTTATCAAGTGAGTTGTAACAATGGCCTGAACCAAATCTAGGTAGGTAAGACATAAGTCAGTGAGAGCTTCGAGATTGTTTCTGTGAAGCTGTTGGTGGATGCGAACAGACTAATGAAATCATCTAACGCTTTAGGTTTTCTTTAAGGCGAAGTAAGAATTGAGAATCTAATCTTGAGCAAAAAGTAGAACAAATGATGAAACTTCTTTTTTGGATATAGTGGTCCATTCCTTTTTTTTTAATGATATAGTGGTCCATTCTTAAGAGTCGTACTTTCTAATCTTTAGGCCATCTAAGCAAAGGAAATTCTTCAATATGAATGGCGGTGTTAATTTTGCCTACTACTGATAATTTTGTAATTTAGTTTAATTTAGTCACAAAAAATTCGATTTTATTCAAAATAGTCACTAAATTTTATTAGTTTGTTCAAAAAAATCATTTTGACCATTTTTAATGAAATCCGGCGACAAAAATAAAAATAGGACACACACATATATTTTTTAAGCTTGTCATATACCCCATAAACAATTCTAAACACATTAAATTTTTTAAAATACTTAAAAATTCTCAAATTTTAATCTCTTAAGAAAGTAATAGAGATAATTTAAGAAAGTAAGATCATTTTCAATGCTCTATTTATATTAATTATTCTCTTTATTATACAGAGGATTTGTCTATTTTTTTTCAACTATCTCTTTATTCCACTTTTTATCTCAAAAAAAAAAGATAAATAGTGTGAGTTTAACTAATTATATGCAATTAGTCTATTTCATTATTTATTTTAATCTCTCTTCATTAACTATATATTTATTTCTTTATTTTAGTCTCTCTCTTCATTAACTATATATTTTTACATCATATTTGTTTGTTATATTTGAATATATTACTAATCCTAATAAAATAAAAAATTAAATTTAAAGAGTTCAGTAGAGTTGAATAATTTTTTTACTTTTTAATTACACTCTTTATTTATATAAAGATTATCCATTAAAATAAAGAGCATCATTGAAAAAGTTCTAAATAAAAAATTAACCACCGTGAGCTATTACAAAGTGAACTAATAAAATTGCTAGTTCAAAAAAAAAAACTAATAAAATTGGACGGAGGGAGTACTACATGGGGATTTAAATATTTAGGCACGATTGAATAAGAATTTATGTAATCATCATGATCAATTTCGAAATTTCAACCCATATTTTTCAAAATTTTAAGTATATGTCTAACAAATAAAAATTACAATTATATAGACTTTTATTTATATTTATTTATATATTATTTATATTTATTTATATGTTATTTTATATTTATATATTGATCGAAACTGATTAAATTTTATTTATAAAAATATATAAATAAATATAAAAATAATATATAAACAAATATAAATAAGAGTTAATAAATTTAAAAAAATTCGTGACTCTTAAAATTACAATCGTATGGACAAAATATTAAAAACTTTGTTTGTGAAAAACATATCCAGGAGATACAAAACAAATTTTGTAAAATTTTTACGATATATAACATAATTATCACTACTACATAAGTATGCTATTCATCAATGATTCCGGATGAGAACACTAATTAAATTAAAAGTTTCCTCGTAACTAAGAAAGGCCCGATACCGAACAGTACTGCAGTCTTCACACGTTATCAATGTTCATGATCTTGAGCTCTGTACCGAAAATTAATGGGGAAACCTATGTTGTTTCTTTGATCGAGAACCTATGTTTGTTGTTGACACCATGAAAACAGTTAAACCCAATTAGCACCCCAAAAGAATAGGATTTGTCTTCACAATATTTTTTTCCATCTTTCAATTTACCTAAACTCGTATTTGGCTTGGATGTTATCTCTATCAATACATCTCCAAATCCCTGCCTGCATCAAACAGATTCAAAAATTTAAACTATATCATATAAACAATACGGATAACATCCAAGATCAACAAACTGATTCATTCCCCTAAATCTCTATTCCAAAATTTCATCTCTATCAAATGGTTATATATATTCACCACGTCGTTTGCTCAACCTCCATTCTTTCAGGTATGTTTTTTTTCAGAAAATGCTTTGTTGTGTTTGATGAATAACATGAACCCTCACTCTCCCACACACTCCTGAGGTTATCAATCGAACCAAACCCCTACCTGAACCGATTTCTCACTCGTCTTCTCCCAAGTCATCAACAACTTCCACGACCCACCTCCGCTCGACCTCCTCTGGTTCTACTCTGCCCTTAACTTCCACTCGTCCAAAACAAACCCCTACCTGAACCCTTTCTCCAGAACCAAAGTCCTCTTCCATCTCCTTCGCCTCCAACAATGCCGATCAGAACATCGCTGCCATGGCTTCCGTGATGGCCGAGCTGTTCCATTTGGCGGTTCGGATAAAGGATTTAGAAATGATAAAAATTTCCATTGCTGCAATTGTTGCTTTTTGTATGCTAATATGTTCGATTAAATGTCCCAACCAATTGTGTTTTGTGCTGATTTAGTTATTGGGACTTTATTGGTTGCAGTTTCGTTGACACCTGATTTATTTTAGTAGTTTCAATTCAGAATTCTCTTTTTCCAGTTCCTGTCTTCGTGTGTTCTTCGGCTTTTTTCTGGGAATTTTTGGGGTATATTCGCTCAATAATGCTGACATAACTATTGCTTTTGCAGTCAACCTGGAAGCTGGTTCCGTCATCATTTCCCTGGTCTATCATCCGTAATTCCAAGGCAATTGACCTGTCTTCTCCGAAATATAAAAGAAAGTTATGATCTATACAATATAAAAGAAGGTTTTAGACATAGTTTACTGTTTTTTCCGATATATTGATTAGTTCCTTTGAAATTTCTGTTACTGCTTCCATGGACCATTTTGTTTAAAGATGAACGTGTGTTGCAAAATTAGCTAAATTTTAATACTACCATCAAGATAACGTTGAACATTTCAAGCTGATACAACATGCAGGTTATAACGTGCGATAGATGAGTGAGTTTTTCCCAAGTCAAATAAGTCCAGATTCCTATTTTGGAATTCATAACGACAATGCATTTTTCTTTTTGACTAACAATTAACTCTACAACCAACTAATGAGCGATCACTTTGGTCAAGCTTTTGAGTTTTGATAGTAGCTGTTGCCTGTATCAACAGTGTTTTAGTTGCATTTGTGGCTATTTCTTTTGGATTATGTTTTGTTGAGTTTATTAAAACAGTCAGTTTCCTTTTCTTTTAAGTTAAGAAATCGGTACTTTAATCATCTAATTCTCGGGGATCTGTTTTGTTGAAGACATTGGATTAAACATGAAATTTAGGTGGCGTCAATTGTTTTTCAGATTGGTGAATCGTGTGGGGAGAATCTGTCAGTCTTGTATTTTAATTTTTCATTTTGGTCAGTGGGGAAGAAGACAATTTGCAAAATGTAGTTATTGTGGAAGAGAAAGCTTTGATCTTTAATTAAAATTCTGAAGGATATATGGCTTTTGTATTCGGTAGTAAAAGAGGATTAAAGTATGGTCGATATAATTGTCCAAAAAAGTTGGCCTGATCTAGTTTGTTAAAGAAAGAGAGATTATTTAAGGTAAGATTGAACATGTTCCTTCAGATTTGCAGAGACATCATAAATTGGAATGAATTTGGCAGCAAAATGCTATCAGTTGGTCGAGAAGAAAAGTTTAATTTGTTTGGGTATGGGTGGAAGACCTCATTAAGTTGGTTGTGATGAGTATTTTATAGAAATTGTCAAGGTTTGGGGTGCTAGCAGAGGTGGTGCGTAGTGATTATGGATGATGCTGGTGCTGCTGGCAGAAGAGGTGGTGGGCGGTGGCAAGAATGGCTTGGGCAGTGGTGTTGCAGTGGTAGAGATGGAGGAAGAGGTGGTGTGATATTAGAGTTAACACGGTTGATGTGGAAATGGGCAAAGAATAGTTTAGTTTTTACGTAGTTATTGCATCATTTGATTTCACGGGTTCAAGTATGTTATGTGAAATATTGGACAAGTTATAAGAATTAAATATTCTATTACATGTTTATTCAATGAAATTTAGCTCTAATGTGTGCTTGTATTTGGTAGCACGTCAGATATCTAGTTTTTGGAAAACATATTGCCTGCACTAGATAGTTGTCTTTACATATGGACTTTCTGCTGGAGTTTTATGTTTTCTTTCTGTGGTGCAATGTGAAAAAGTTGGATTCTTTTTTCTGTAACAATCTGTTTAGCGTGTGCAAGAAGAATGCCAAAAAAGTCTTTGTGGCCATAGTTTTCTATTACTATGATTTGCAAAAAATACTTATATGTGGAAAATTCTTTGATGTTTGCTTGCTCATCGATCCATTATTTAGGTGGATGTTATATCTAGATTGCCATGACGCCTTTGCTTTTATAATACTGTATTGTGAACTGGAGAAAGAGAATTGTGTAGTTGATCATAATACCCCGGGATTAAGGCTTCACTCTTGCTGTGCACGCTTTTTTTTTTGTTTAATTCTTCAACTGAAGCCTTGTGATTTCACTGTAGTGGTCCGTCCAGGTTTGATTGGGACCAGAATGCCCAAACTTGGATTTACAGGAGGACGAAAGCAAATTTATTGGAACTTCTGGAAAGCGAGCTGCAAAAATTGTGTGGAGAACCTATCGTGCTTGCTTAAATTGATGTGAGTTCCCAGTCTCTTAATATTCTTGCAAATATATTATGTATTCATGGAGTTTCATTTGGAGGATCTCTCCGGGGTCGTTTTTTTTGTCAGAGTTTTCGTTTTTTGGTTTTTTTTTTTCTTGAGAATTCTATTGAACTAATTGTTTAGTAAACCAAATATATCCATAATCAGTACAACTTATCGCAAAGCTGGTTTGGAATATAGATATAAAGTTCATGTACTACATACCACATCAATGCAAAATAAAAAGAATAAGAAAATAATCATATTTCATGGATAGAGAATGAGCTCTTTGTTTGGCTGAGTCAGATATGGCAACAACTGTTGAATAATATTTTGTTCGCACTGGCAGAAAAGAATGTGAAAAACTAATGAAATCAACAGAACTAACGTAATTCTTTTTTCCCTAGAGTTTCTATTTCATGCATGCACAGAATTATGTTACAGATGCTTATCAGAAGCTAGACAATCAGTTTAGACATATTACATAATATTCTTTTGGACAATGTGATGGACTTCTAAATTGCTGTGATCTGATCCTGAAAGCAAGAAAAAGTGGCGACAGGTATACGGCGAGAATGTGACGAAAGGTGGGATGGAGAAGCATAGTTCATAAGGGAAGTGCTGATTCAACAAAGAACCGGTAACCATACTGGTTTTTGCGGTATTGGTTCTTCACTCACGCTAAGCCGGTAATTTTTCTTATGACATGAAGTGATATGGAGTTAATTGATGTATTTGTGCCGTTAATGGATCAGTCTGTTAAGTCATATGCATAAGGTGATGTCTCACAGATTCGCATAGGCTTTTGCTAAACCCATATCAATTATCAATGGGTTGAGAACGTGTTTGGCTTTTAAGGTCTAAAATGTTTCAAAATCTAGTACTAATTAGACTTTTTTTTTTTTAAAAAAAAAAATTGTGTTGTTTAATTTATTGAGCATGTTCAAATATGTTTTTGATCTTTAAAATCTGTTCGAGCTGCTGGGCTATGAGTTCAACTACCTGAACACTGAGGTATGTAAGATTGACTCTTCCAATAAGAAATCTTTATATAATAGTATTATTTTTAATTAAATTAAAAAATTGAAAACAAACGCACTGTTTGTTTTATTACTAAATAATTTAATTATATCATGTAAATTATGTAAACGAAATAAACGTTTTGTTCTTTATAAAGACAACTAGAAAATAGGTTAAGAGTGGCTATTCCTGTTACCGTGTTCAATTTGTGTCTTGTTAATCTGTTAAAGCAATATGATTAGGCACGATATGGACAAAACACAATTTAATAGACATTAGATGACTGTTTAACAGGTTAATGTATTACATCTGTAGTATGACGAGACATGATTAACACTTAAGATTCCGTGCATGTCTTGATGATATGTTTTAACTTTTTTAAACTCATCAACACGATAAAGTACGTTTAATTCATTTAAAACACGATTTATTTAACCCATGTTACAGTACACACAATTGATCTAAGCAAACAATCATATTCCCATACAAGCGGGTTTTAAACAAATCATGTTAACACATGCCATTTTTACGTGATCGATTAATTCGCATCATAAACATGTTAGGTGCGTCAACTCGCTTAGGACCTATTTTTTAATGCGTCTTAAACATGTCGATTAGTTTATAATCCAAATGTATTTATGCCAAATTCAAACCATCTTAAATGTGTCACGTTGTGTCCCGTAATTGAATCACGTTAAAAATTCTCACCCTTAAACAACTTAAGATTTTGTTCCTAAATTAATGTAAATTTAAATAAAAAATTGATTTAAAAAATAAATTTGCTTTAAATAATTACTCTCTCTCACTCTATGTATTCTTTTATTGATCAACTTAAATTTTAAGGAAGATGAGTATTAATACGGATGTCCAGTCCACCGTTGAAGATGCAAGACAACTTATTTGCACAGACCAAACCGGACAACTTATACTAAGAAAATAAAGTTCCATTGTCGTTTTCACAAATCATGAGATGTTGGTCAGCAGAATCCTATGACTGATTTATAAAATCACGCCTTAATAATATCAACGCGGTTGTTATGGCCACACAACCACAGCCACATAAAATCTCCCCAAATCACTCAATTAATCACCACCACATGACCTCTTCATCCTTTCCTTTTGATTCTTTGTTGGTATCCTCTTTCTTCGACTGAATGTTTATATATATATATATACATAAATTGAAAATTTTATAGTTATGTTTAGTTTAGAAAATAGTTTCATATTTTCTGTTTTTTTTTTTAATTTAAATTATTAAAAAAAATGTTTTCTAATCACAAAAAAATTCTGAACAGATTTTTCATTTTTTTATCTCTGTTTTTTTATGTTTTTTTAAAGAGTAGAATCATACTATTAAACTTAATTTTAAAATCAATAATTTAATTACAACCAACTACTAACATTGGTTGATGAAGGCATGTGGGATGCTTAGCACTTCCCTCCACCACAACCTATTGTAAGGCTTAAAATTTCTCAAGTACTATTTTAAACGTTTCGTGTACTATTTTAGGTATATTGTAAGATTCATGATGGTTTCCCTTTCAATAATGTTGCATTTCTGCTAAACCGTGAAGCTCTCATCCACTTGATGTTGATGGCCGGCAAAGCTTTTACCCTTTTTAATTCACTTGTATATATAATATTTTAATCACTTTGTAAAGAATGATGGAGGTGAAATCTTCTGGTTGAAGTTGGAACTAGCTTACGTTGATGGCCATACATCTCCGCAGATATTTAGTAGCCAAAATAATTAAAAATCACAAGAGAATCTCCCTAATCGACAATATTAAAAAGGTAATCTCCCACAATAAAACAAACTGATTACAATATAATAATTCTTCATTTTGATTAAGTGGTATTAAAGTTGTATTAATTAGTTTCATGCCTACGTTATAGTACACTGTAGTTTATTTCAACTAGTGTTGTGTCCGAGTGTTGCTCCAATATTTTTTTAGTTGTTTCTTTTTATAAATTAGTTATTTTCATAATTTATTAATTGTAAAGACAAAAAAAATTAAATATCAATGGAAGAATAAATTAAGCAAAAATATTGTAGAGTGTAGAATATTAAAAATATTGTTTAAATGTAATTTATAATTTTTTAGAAAATAACAAATTATATGACAAATAAAATTATTTTATCATAGACAATACTTTTATGCAAAGACACTATTTTGATGTTTCAACCAACAATTTTATAAGATTTTAGAAAAATCTATTCATGAACCAAACTAATTTTAGTACTACAAAATCGAACATCGTCTTCTAATTAAAACTTAGCACTATTAATTTGAGAAAACAGGAAATTATTTCGTTGGTTTGTTTTGAAATGAATCATGAAGAATTCATTTTGAAAAATAGAAGACTTTAATTTGTTAAAAAGGCAACAAAATTGAAACTCACCATATCATTGGTTTTTGTTTCTTAAGATCCCAAACAACTGCAATATCATGAAGTGCTAAGTTAAGATTTTTGTTTCTTTGTGAGTAAAACAAAGAATAATACAATGGTGAATGAAGGTTAATATTGATTCTTTACCAGTTATCCATTAAAGGAAGTAAATGCTAGTATATGTTGAACCTTGCTATTCGAAGAAACATAAGAAATTTCATCTTGAGTAGCAAAACTAGCACTCTACACCAAAAAAAAATAAACAGAAGTCTATTAATGATTCAATATTTGACATGCAATAAACTAAGACTTAGTGAAAAAAGAAGGAAAATAGTTATTTGAGAAAATATATAGCAAAGACATCTAACTTGAAATTCTGAAGAAAAAAAATTCAAAATTTGTAATTAGGACAAATAAATCAAAAAACTAAAATAAGAAGAAAAAAAAGAATACAATGAAAGCTTAAATCAAAACCATGTTGGTATTTAACGCATCTCCCCTTGGTCTACTTGCTAAGGATTGTTTTAATTTATTGCCTAATTTAGAGAATGTTTCTATCTCTTTAGTTAGAAGGTCTGCGAACCAAGTTGCTCATATGTTAGCTCGAGCATCTGTTTCTATGACAGACCATCTATTCTGGGTGAATTTACCACCCCCATTTATCATTGATGTACTTGACTATGATTTGATTCAATAAACAAGTACACATTTCCTCCTAAAAAAAAGTATATAATAATTTTTTTAAATAGATGTGTTACTGCCTAGTTTGCCAAATTTATCAATATTCAGTTTATTTCGACGATCTACCTCAAATAATTTTTCATAGCTTATCCAAATTAGAGTCAACTGTAACGTTGATTGTAAATTTAATTTTTGATAAAAAGAAATACTTGTCAAGAAAGGTCTCAGTGCTCTATCTACAGTATACGCACTTTTTCAGAACCACCCATCTCCTGGAGTTGTACCTTTGGATATGTCCTCTTGAAGCTTTTAATTCCAGGGACTTTTGACAAAAGTCAACGTTGTACGTACAAAGCAATTTATAGACACGTTCAGTACTTCATGTTTGATCATTTTCAAAAATTAGTCATTTTTGCCGTTTGAATGTTAAATCCTAATTTATTATCATTTTTCATAAAAACTCCTTATTGCTTGTTTGGCACATAACAGTCTTATGTGATATATTTCGGAAAAAATGTTAACAACAGTAAATCTTCTGAGTCAACATGTTAAATGTTTTTTTGTCACTATATTTGGAGATTTTCGTAGCTAGTTTAAGAGAGCATTTGCATAAGAGTCAATCTTTTTCTATAATGCGTTATTTCTTTATTACAAATGAAGACAAATGTTTCAATATACAAATGTTAAACTAATCACTAGAATTTAGACTAATTAACAAATTGCCAAATAACTAATTGACGTGAGGTAAGTAGAAAGTGGTGGGTTTGATCAAGGATAATTCTTGTGTATCTCCAAAACGCTAATACGTGGTCATATTTGAGAGGGACTTTCTCGACTCAGGTCCCGGCCTTCATGCAGACTATCCTGATATTGTTCTGAGAAAGGTTGTCCTTACCGAATCAAGAAGATCATACGCATCATGCATGGTCACCGCACCTCTGCGTGACTAATATCTATTTGAACTGTAGTTATGGACATTGTAACCTGTTCAACCTAACTCTTATCCTATATCACTAATTGAACTAGAAAAACTAAAAATTAATCAGCACAATAGAGTCATTCTTTTCTCAAAAACAATTAATTTAACAAAATAAAAACAAATTGCCCGAAGAGAAAAAATACTTATGGTTCGAATAGATCCATGTCCTGCTCCAAGTTATAAGTTTTATCTTTGTCAGACTGCAGAATTATCCATCATTTTTGTTCGGGAATGAAGTACATTTGTATGTAGAATATGTCATTTCGTAGTAAATAAATACAAAAAAAAATAGAGATAAGTGTGTGACAAAATTTCGTCAACATTATAAACTTGCACAATAAGAATAAACCCACCGCTATTTTATTTAGAGAAAAAGAAAATTGCACACAACACACTTGAATAGTTTCATATCCAAAAAGAAAAGCAAAGAAAAGAAAAAATCCATCCCTCTCGTCTTGTTTTCTTCTTAAACAGTAAGTTGAACAACAACCACCCCACATCTCATCAACTCAACCCACACCTATCAAATAATGCTCAATCCTCTAAATATTCCTACTCTATATTGTTAGAGCACGTCATTACTTCTTTAACAACGAAAATAAAATGCTCCAAACTATCTTAAATCGTACGGCTAATATTCTCCGATGAGTCAACATCCAGTCTTTCACTTTCTCCTCTGTTACAACTCCCACGGAACCTCTTCGCAACCGCCCTGTCCGGTTCAGTTCTTCCACCCGTTAACCCGCTCGGCCTTTTCTCTTCCTGCCCTAACCAAACGTCAAAATTCAAACAAATCTCAGCCGTTGATTATGCCGTACTGATCACTATGTAATTTTCAATAGAATTCGTGACATAAAAAAAATAATGATATAAAAATGATGGTGAAAAACCTGCGCAAGAAACAAAGATCCAAGATCGGTAGGACTCTGACGATTACGTTTAAGCGAAACTCTATCCACAGTCTCCGATAAATCTCCGTTTCCACCACTAAACCCCGTCCCATACTCCTCAGTAGTCGTCGATGATGACGAAGACGACCACGTCGGCGATGACGGCGGCGACGGCACCACTTGATTCTCCCCCTCCTCGTCCTCTTCTTCTTCTTCCCTGCCATCTATTTCATCATAGCTAACTTCGTCTTCTGGTTCTTGATCGACGTTGTATGCGGGGAAGGAGGAGCAGCGGGGGCAGAGGGAGACGGCGCGGCCGAGGTTGGGGCCGGAGGCCGACCAGGGAGTAGGGGAGAGGCAGAGGCGGCAGAGGAGGGAGCGGGAGTGGCGAGCGACGAGGAAGTTGGCGGCGTGGACTTTGGAGTCGCAGTCCCAGCAGAGGCTGGCTTGGTCGGACTCGCAGAAGGTCCTTGCTTGGAGCTTGCATAGCTCGCACTTCTTCTTCATTTTTAATTTCTCGTTCTTGGTTTTGGTTTGGTTAGGGTTTGTGAGGATTTGGTTTTGTCTGCGTGTGTTTTCCAATAGAGGGAAATGGAAGTTGTCTGGGAAAGACCAGGAAGGTGGTGAGACTGAGAAGAGGAAGAAAGAAGTGGGACAAAGAATGATTTGTGTCAACTGTCAAATCCCTTGTGGAATCAGTCTTCTTTTCGTGTTTTATTACCAAATTACCTTAGATACAAACTCCCAATGTTTAATCTCTTACTTTTTATCACGTACTTTGATATTATTAATTAGTTAATAAACAATTCAAAACCAATTAATTCTAATTAGTTTATAGTTACTTAATTGCTGTTACTATAGCAACAAATTTATCCTTTAATAATCTTGACACTAATTTAATAGAGCGGTGTTTGGAACACAGCATATTAATATAGAATAATATAGAATATATTATAATTTTTAAAATATGTACATTTTTTAGCTTTTTTATTATACAATATATTGATCTACAATATGCATCATTTGTGATATATTATTCAATTTATCAAAAACCAAATACGTTCCATTATCATTTGTCATTTTCAGTAATTTAGTTTCTTACTAATCTTTTTGATTTTTTTCATTATTTTATTTAGAGTATTTATTTGAGGTTAATTTTGTCAAGTAGGTTACACAATAAAAAGGAAAAAAAAAAGAGAAAATATGACGCATCTTTTTAAACGAATTAATTTTACGCAATATAATAAAAAAAGAGAAAATAACATATTCTTTTAAACGAATTTAACTTCATGTTATTTACATTTACTTTAAACTTAAAGCATTCCAATGAAGCTCTCTATCTTTAGAGGTATTTTTGACAAAAAATAAAAAGCATCATAATTATATAAATTAATA
The DNA here is from genome assembly GCA_948243855.1 of Flueggea neowawraea. Classification (NCBI taxonomy): domain Eukaryota; kingdom Viridiplantae; phylum Streptophyta; class Magnoliopsida; order Malpighiales; family Phyllanthaceae; genus Flueggea; species Flueggea neowawraea. The sequence continues at coordinate 15,973 of CAODLS010243387.1, forward strand.
ATATAAATATCCTCTAATGCTATTTTTTAATTTAATATTTTATTTTATAGATAAAAAAAAATTCTAGTGGTAAGAAAGAAAGAAATAATTAAAAAAATATAAAAATATAAAAAAGTGTGAATTTCATTAATAGTAACTAAAAAATAGAGTCATCTTATTAACTATATATAAATAGTTAAATTTATTCTTTATTTCACTTTTGACAATAAAGAGTTAAATAAAAAATATTTTTGAGTTAAATTTTAAAATATTATTTTTTATAATAAAAAGAATTATATATATAAAAAGAGTATTGAAGATGCCTTTAATGTCTCTATTTTAGAATTATTAAACTCTTAACTTTTTTAATAAGTAAAACGTTAAAAATTTCAATTTATATAGTTTACTTTTATTTAACAAGTTGAAATTGTGGATTGAAACGGAGGGCAAAAGAGTCCAATTAGGCGGCAACATAGTAGCCTATGAACAAAAGGAGACCTACGATTTGTGTGATACAAAAATATTATAAAAAGAAAATAAGGCTCTCCGTAACCGGGGGCTACTATTCCTAGCATGCGGGAGGACAAATTAATTGTTAGACGTGTGATTTATTGGCCTTACGTTTGATATTTTTTTAAAAAATAATATAATTTGACCGTTTGATCTGATTGATCTAACGGTCAGATTTATTCTAACAGTAATATTATTGTTAGAGTATTGTTGGGGCACTCAAATTACCCTTTTGGTCCATAATGGTTAATTTTACCTATTTTCCTATAAATACCTATAAACATATTTTTTCTATTATTTTTTCAGTTCAAACATTCATTTCTCTCCCCCAAACTCTCTCAACTCTTAAAATTTCTCTTCAAATATTTTTTCAATGGATCCCAACGATTTTTCGATTATTTTTCAAACAACAAAAATAAAACAATGGAAAAATTTGCACTTGCAAATATTTCCTCCTCTTCTGATGACAAGAAATACAAAAGAATTCGAGATAATTTCAAGCAATCTATTTGGAATAATCTTGCTGAAGAAGAGATGTTGAAATTAGTACAACAAACTATACTACATGATGAATCCTCCAGCCGACGCCGTGAAAAAAGAACAAGACGCTTGATTGCAGCTCATCCACTACCTCCGCTACCTAAGTCTCACTTAGGCTTTTCACTATCGATGATTGATTGCAACTCAATCCAACAAGGCCAATAAACAAGGTTGATTCCGGCTCAACACCTCCAATGCCTCACAATGTTGTTTTCTATAGGTTCACAACAAACCTCTCTCAATGTTGTTTTATACTTAGGTTCACAACAAACCTCTACAATGTTGTTTTACTTAGGCTCACAACAAACATTTCTCACACTCTCAAAGTGTATGTAAAATTGTTTACAACATATTGAAGCACTATTCTAGCGTTGGATATTTGAGCTTGATGCTTGAACTTTGATCTCTAGCTTGATTGGTTGTTTTTCTAGGTTAGAATTCATATGAAATTTGGAACAATGAGTTCTGATGTTGTTCAACACGTTTTTGCCCTTCTCTTGATGTATTTATAACATTTTCATGCCATATGACCGTTGGTGGTGACAAATTAGCCGTTGGAGCTGCATTTCCATATGACGTATGTTGTCTTTCCTCTGCGTACGTTGTGATCCTTCACTGCGTACATTGTGAATGTATGACGTACGTTGTTAAGGATCCAGTAGCCGCTGTTTGCATTCAGCTCCATGTCTACGTACGTTGCAGATTATCTACGTATGTTGTGCATGTAAGACGTACGTTATTCTTGGTCTGGAACAATCCAGTACCTTCTATTTTCTGCCTGAGCCACGTCTACGTACTTTGCATATTCTCTACGTACGTTGTTGTCCATAACGTACGTTGTGGTTTTATCCAACGTACATTGATCACGACTTTTTCTAGATAACGTACTTCAGCTTTGTTGTAACGTACGTTGTTGCTTTGCAGAGTTTTTTTTTGCAACTCTAAGCTTTCCAACGTGTTCCACTTCAAGCCAAACGTTTTGCTCTTCATCAAAACCTTTTGCTCATCATCAAAACGCATAAGGAAATTATTGTTGATCACCCATGATCCAACAATCTCCCCCTTTTTTATGATGAAAAAACTTTGAAGGATTGATGGCTACATCAAACAATTGATCAAGGATTTCATCCTTGTCATTTGATTAGTATTATGGATG
>CAODLS010243408.1:0-16075 GCA_948243855.1 Flueggea neowawraea
TAGTTCGTTGGGGAAAAAACTAAGATGAGACTGGTTTTGAACGTAGAGAGAGATCTTGAGCATGTTTATAATTAAGAGGTTTTCTTGCATTTTACAGTCGTGAATTCATTGTAAAATGACAAGAAAAAAGTCGTATGTAAAGAGTCATACGCTATAGGATGAATTCCTATGCCGATCATTAAATGATCAAATGCTAAAATTGAGAGACTTTTAGCATATTCTTTCTTAAAACCAGAAGTAATCCTGTCAAATGTGGATTACGGTTATATGGTGAAATGCATTATAACCAAAGCTTCTATGTGGTGTTTATAATGTTGTATAAACATGCGCTCCTCTAAAGGAAGGAAAGAATACTACAACACATTATCATACCATGTGTGTTATATACACGACCATAGGGATGAAAAAGATTGATAAACGATCTCACTTTTTCTAGTGTGAGACCCTGTCGTGAACATTTAGTTCTTGGTACTACCCACCCTTAGAACCCTTAACACATTCAAAAGATGTAGTTAAGTTTGTCTACTCTAACTTGCCGTTAATGGTCATGATTGATTCGACCAAGCATGTCAAGCTGGGAAAGTAAACTTAGCTATGTGGATTGTCTGGCGTAAGAGAAAAAATTTATTTCTAGATGCATCCGCACTAGTCTCAAAAGTTTGATTAGTCGACTCTCATATAGCTTGGCACATGATGTGTGAAATATGAGTAAAGCTTTCGTGAGATCGAGTAGCTCGAAAGCAAAGATTGTGTGGTTACGAACTAGAAGAAGGCATACGTTTCCAGCCGTTTGTGTTGTTGTTGCATATAATTTGGTAGAAAAGAGCTGCTCTACGAGAGACGTCTTCTAGCAAGATTGAGATATGAGCTGTTATATAACCCTAACAGGTGTATAGCAATTACGCTCTCATTGTATACTGGTAGCGCGGTCTATTTCCCTGTATGACACGAGATATTCATCATAATTGATATTAGTTCTATCATGATACATGACGAGTTAAGGTACCATCATGTGTGAGTGAGAGATGTTGAAAAAATTGGTCCGCTCATGACGGGTGAACTGAACTCGGTCGGTCGAGGTGTAAACCAATACCGTGGGCCGAGACCAATTAGAAAGTCCAATTGAAGAGAATCAAACTCAGTTAGTCAAGGTGTGAATCGAGACGTGAACCCAGGCCAATTGGCAAGCCCAATTGAGTTAGGGATAAATGGGCCAGTTGGGCCCATTAGGCCCGTTTAAGGACTTATATAAGGAGCTTTGCTCCTTCATTTCCCAGAGACAACTTGAACACACAAAGAGATAGAGAGAGCTCTCAACCGGGAGAGAGAGAGGTTCGGTTTCCTGTCCCGAGTCCTGCACATATTGCTTATGGCATCTAGACTGCGAAACAGCCGAGCACTCTCTTTGACATTTCAATCGTGGTTTGCTCGTAAGACCAACATAAAACTGGTCATGTTCCACTGCTAGCTTCCGGTAGAATCGAAGTTAATAAGTCGAACCTATTTATTATACTGTTTATTTATTAACCGGTATAGAATTCCTTCAATTATATATAATTCTTTAGTTAAAATATCTTTCTTCTTACTCTACTTAAATTAAAATAACTGTGTCAGGTCTTAGGTTGTACTAATTATACTTTGTATTCTGAAAATTAACCAAAAGCTAACTTGAGTCTAGAAATCGTCTGATTTTTGTCCTAATTATCATAAATTAAGGTATAAAAATAGTCATTATGGTTATTCTTTTGATAAATTATTTTATTCACTTCAACTGAAAATTAAACTCATGATATTATATTGTTGGAGTTTTTACTGTAACAATAAGCTATAAGTTCATTAGTTATTATTGCGTTTATTTTTTTAATAGTAATTAAATTTATACGAATGGGACATTAAGGCAAGTTAAAAAGTATCTGACTAGTTTCCACATATAAAACCTTAATTTGTTGGGAGTATTATTACTGACAAAGCAAGCGTGTGGAGTGTGGAGGCCTAATACCAACAAACTTTACTGGCCGATTTTCCAGGTTTGGTTTCGAGAACATCTAACTGCAGCTAAAATCAAAATATTTATGTAATTATTAGCTTATGATTGATTTATCAACTGGATAAGATAGCTCATATAAGTTCATCCATGTATTGCCCGTCAAACTACGTATAGAGCTGCTAAAGATTCCAATGTTTGGACAATTCGAAAATATTAATTGAAACTTTTGGACTGTTAAAAAATATATACATGCATTTTCTGGATGTAATATTTTTGTTTCTTCTCCACAAAGTCCATGAACGGATTGCATTAACGTCCGAATTCATGGCCTTACAATAGTTTTTTTTTGTTGTCCGGATATATGTATAGTTCATAGTTGTTACTGCAAGATAATGTCATTTCTCACCCTTCAAAGAATAATGTTTCCTCTCGAAGCTCAACAATAAAGTAGTCAATTCTGTAAGATTACTGGCCATAAGAAAACAAGCATCTAAACTCCACTTGAAATTGATGGCAGGACGTTTCTAAAAGTTTTTTGAAAATGTTTCGTACGAATGAATGTCGTGGTTCAGTTGAAGACCTAAGGCCTATATATAGAGGCACGGGAATATTCCCAGCATATTTCTCCCAAAATATTATATTATATACCATTAATCAGTTAATTTATGTCACTAACTTAATTAATTGTGCTTAATATAGTTAAACCATCATTATGTGACAGATTAATCTAACAAATTCATGATATTATAATAATTTTGTATAGAATTTTTTTGAGAGAAATACTTTTCATTTTAAGATCTGTTTGTGAACAAGTATTTCCACAACTCTTGGGCTAACCACACCCCTCTTTAGCTGAGATAACTTTTAGAGAAAATCCCATCACCTATCTGTTTTCGTCATTTAAATTTGAGATATAAAAAAACAGGTATTATAATTTCTCTAATACATTAATTGACATTATAATTTCTCACATAAAACAATCACGTGAGTCAAATGCGCCTATATATATTTCTTTCTCTATTCATCCAACTCTTTTTCTTTCTTTAATCTCACCCCCACATTCTTTCTCTCCATCTGACTCCTTTCTAATTTTTATGTCTCACTCTGTCGATCTTCAATACTCCTTTCTTTCCCACCTCTTGCTTCGCCGCCGAGTTGTGTGTCACCCTTCTCTCAATGTTCTCTCTGTCGTCTCCCCCGCCTCCGTCATCACCTCACCTCCCTTGATTCGCAACGGCAAAATCGACATGGTTTGAACCGATGTGTGTTTGCTTGAAACTCAAAACACTGTCGTCGCGTTGTTTGAACCAATTTTTCTTTGTTTGATTGAAGCGGTTTTTGTTGGGTTATTTTTATTCACGATCACTCAGAATTTATGTTTGTTGCAACATGGTCACTAAACTCACTTTTGTTTTAGGAAGGTCATCGATCATTCATTTTTATTCCCAGACGATTACTATGGCCGGATTTTACACAGAGCTGGCCCAAAATGATAACAAGACATAAGACATCACTGAGAAAATGCCATGTGGATGTTGACATGGATAGTGAACCAAAATTGAACTGAAATACCTATCCAAACCGAAACCTGACACGATCGACCTGCAAAATAGAAAAATCCCTAATCCATAACAGCAGTCACATTTCGACTTTTCTATTTCTTTTGTCCCACTGCAACCTGATCTCTCTCTTCCTGTTCTCTGGTTCATTCTCACTGAAATAATCCCTCTCCACTTCTCTCTCTCTCTCTATCTATTTGCCTGTCTGTCTATCTATTTTTGTGGTGAATTAGGATACCTTGCTTGCATACTTGAGTGATTGAATGATCTCTTTAAAACTGGTTCAATTGTACAATCCGAACTGGGAAACCTGTATGATTTAAAATTTGGTTCATTTCTTTCTAGAATTGTGATAAGGTAAATTGAGACTTGTTTACTGTTCTTGTTTGAACTTTGATTTTTTTAAGCAATCAGAAAACTAAGTTTCACAGTCTTTCTATCTTTCTTGAAAGCCCATCCTTTTAATGGAATATAAATATCTATTCCTTTTAATGGAATCTTGAATGTTTCTTGACATGTTTGTTGAAAGCAGCATTTCAATTGATTGAAATCAATTTGATTTCCTCAAATCAACAGAAAAGAGAATTGCAAAGATATAAACTTCAATTTACAACATTACTTGAAATAAACGGACCTCATCAAACTTCTATTCTCTATAACCAATATGCGGTTCCAACAAGTCACCACTTCATTCTATCAGAGAAAGAAAGAGAGGGGGAGAGTGAGTGAGTGAGAGAGAGAGAGAGGGAGAGAGAGAGAGAGAGAGAGTGAGGTGCTACAAGTCGGAACAAATGGAGGACACGATGATGTGAACAAGACAAATAGAAACCACGAAAGAAATGGAAAAGCTGAGTGAGAGAGAAGAGCTTATGTCAAGAAAGAGATAACAATGGGATGTTGCTTATGTCGAGAAAGAAACGACACGTTTGGGGAAAACATTTCGAGCGGGTCGGGTTTCTGTTCGAGTAGGTATTTCAGTTCAATTTTGGTTCACTATCCATGCCAACATCCATGTGGCATTTCTCAGTTATGTAGCATGTCTTGTCATTATTCCAGGCCTGTTCTTTGTGAAATCCGGCCATAGTGATCATTTGAAAATGAAAATGAATATTCGATGACCTTCCTAAACAAAAGTAAGTTTAGTAACCGTGTTGTAACGTTAATTCTAAGCGACCGTGAATAAAGTTAACCCATTTTTGTTAGATTTTTTTTATGGATTTTTTTGATTGGTGGTGGAGGTGGGGTGCTATTTGGTGGCAGCGAATGTGAGGGTTACGTGACAGAAGTCAGCGGCGGTGATGAGGGCATGTGAGGTTGGGAAGGCGATAGATTTGAGTCGCAATCTTGAAGTAGAGATGGAAGAGGTGCCTACAATGGGTGTCGATAAGGGCAACCGCTAGGGTTTCTCTAGCTGCAGTCGCATGTAGAAGGAATACCTATTCTCTTCTAAAAATTAAAATATGTTTTAAAAAATTTTCAACTGTACTTATTTTGTTATCATTTTGTTTTCGTTTTGCACTCTTTTTTTGTAAGAATTTTGTTGGTGTAATCAACAAGTTTTAAATAACTCGTACTCATTACGTAAGCATTTTTTGTGATGTACTCGTAATTTTACCGAATAATAAAGAAAATATTAAAATATTTTTATAATTATTTTGTATGTATTTGCTCGTTTGTATTCGGTGTTCTTATTTTGTATTCGGTTTGTTTTCATTTTGTACTCATTTTCGTATCTAAAATACTGAGAACAGTTTGTTCTTATTTTGTACTCATTTTAGTGTGTGGTCAAACTTTCTGGAGTACGATCTACACTCGATTAACTTTCTGACACGCGGTAAAAAAAGTGGTCAAATTTTGACATTTTTTAAATTGCATTTTTTTGTGCTTTTAGTTTTGAAAGGGTTTTCAATGTTTTATATTTGTGTACCTTATTTTCAATGTTTCTTTCTTTGTGTACTTTATTATTTTTTTGTTGTATTTTTATATAATTGTCCTTATCTTATATGATCGAGCCCAAACAAGGCCCAAATTAAACCTCAACATCCATACCTTGAAGATATCAATTAATTGATTACTGGATTATTTATAATTTATCTGGACAGACCAATTGAATCTAATCCTAAAAGGCATTGTAGTCGGTGAAAATTAAAATGGTACCCACATAGTTACGTCTCCAACCGCCGTATACAATCAGAAAAGAGTCAAAGATTTTGCAACTGCCATGCTCTTTCCGTTTTGTCGGTTAATTTTAGTATTATCCGAAAATAAATGTCCGAAGAGGTGAAGGGTCAAAAAAAGCTTCAAGTGATCGCTAAGACTAAAATGTTACCACTACATTGTCAAAATGGTCGGTCGTGATATCCGTTATAGTAGTTGGGGAACTATACATGTTTTTTAATAATTGGTATACAAAAAAATTAACCATTCAGCGTAAAGAGTCGGCACGGTTTAGTTGGATGTTACCAAATCCATTTGTGTTCTCTTTTCAAGTCAATTCCACTTATTTTATTACGTTAATTTCTGGGTGAATTAGTCTGAAAACATTAATTTCTAGGCTTGTGTTAAAATCAGACACCCTTCAGATAGACCATATTATTAGCCGAAACAAAGAGCATGTCGAATATCTACCTTTAAGCCAGCAAAAACACCAAAGGAATAGGATCGATGCGAGCCTTCACAGTCGAACCATAATTTCTATGGACGAGAATAACTGATTAATACACAGTCTAAGTACCTCTTAAGGACCATAATTGACTAGAGAAGAAGATAACTCTTCTTTCTTCTTGCTTAAAGAGAACATGAAAGTGAGACGGAGTGAGGAAAGAGAGAACGTGAGTTATTGGAGGGAAAAGAAATGAAAGAACGTTTCTTTCTCTTTTTTTTTTTCTTCTCCTTACCTTTTCTTACATATATTTTCATTATGAGATTAAGAAGAAGATTCTAGATCATGCTAGAATATTAGGTCATAAAGTTGGGCTTCATTTTAATTGGACTTGTTCAGTCTAATTTAAAAACCCACAATGTCAATTAACCTGTTATAGGTGGACCTAAATTTCCAACAATATGTTTTTAACACAGATAACGACTCAATGATATGATATTTATCTCCATTCTTCATTTACATTGAGATATCTAACAGTACCTAAATTTATCTTTCTATGTAATACTTGTGACAAAGCTAGATGAAGCTTATATAAATTCCCCTAATTATCATGACGAGATCATTTGATACATAGTATAATGAAGTCTGAATTTTGTCCAACACGATATTGATCCAATTGTTATTGTCCTTAAATGGATTTCGTCTATTAATATATAAATTCTAATATTTAAAATGTTAGTTTTTGACAAAAAAAAACAATTTAATTATATACGTGTGGTTGGCTACTATTTACATCAAGTTTGAATCCTCTCGTACAAATAGAGAACTGGTCATTTTAGTAAAATTTGGCTATTAAAAAACAAAACCAATGTTGATTTCCCGAGGTTGATTACTTAATTGTTTTTTTTTCTCTTTTTGATCAATGATTGAGTAATTGTTTCACATGAACATCAATTTTACTTTCAATGTCACGAATAATATATTTTTTTTCTTATCGGCCATATAATTGGTATAATAATTTGGGAACATAATCTTACCTTGTGGTTGCTTTCATAGCCTAGAGGTGAAGAACATCATGATGGCATGATCTATCTGACTTGTGTCAAGAACCATGCAAATTTTCCATAACGTGAGCCCAAGAAAATCCATCTCAACGTACAAGTAATCACTCATGGCCTCATGAGCCAGCAATTACTCGAGGAAATTACGGTTAGTCTACTTTGGAAACCAAAATATATCGTCCTTACGTACACGTAACACAATTTTTCAAAAACATCAAATCATCAATTGCAAAAATTAATGCGGCAAACGTTGCTGTCACCCAACGACTTTCACTGTTCATCAACAATTATAATGTCCATCAACCTTCCTTCCACTCCCACTACATAGGCACATACACAAAAACTCCAATATTTAATTAAACTCATATATCTACATACACAAAAACTGTGATAATTGAGCCAAAGGCCTTACTCTGGTGGTTAGAGACATCCTTTACCATGACTTGGTCATGCCTTCGAAGTTCATAAAAGGTAGGAGGACGGGGTAGAATAAATTTGCCTCTAGAGGGCTCCCTTGGATTAAAAAAAAAAAGCTCCGATATTTAATTGTAGTTAAATATCATTAAACTACTAAAAAAATAATGATTAAGCAGAATTATTATTTAATTTCTTTTTTTTGGTTATTTAGGGTAATGAGATGTCCAAATTTTAGAAGTTTTTGGATCTTGAAGACAATTCTATTAAGATAACTGAATCAAAATTTGTTTAAAATCAAAAACAGGTGGAGCACTATTAATTGAACTTTCCAAAACACAACAGTAGTATATATTCAAGCCTATATATATATTTTTTTCTTTTTACAAAAAAAATAAATTTACATAATGGAGCAAGCATTTGGATTATCTTCACTAAACACGGTGGTGTAATGGTCGTCCACGGTGGTCTCCGTGGCGGTGGCGGTGACGGGGACGGCTCTAACGTGGTTGGGAGGAGCCTTCTTTTCATAAGCTTGAGAAACATAAGGGTTGTTTACCAAACTATAGGGAACATAAGGCCACAACTCCACTTTCTTCTTAGTTGATTTAGCTGCCTCCAATACTTTCTTTGGCTCTACAAATCCAGTCACCGTCGCCTTTTGTGCCTTCAAGTCTATATCCACAGATTAGCTCCTAACAAAAACAAGCGAATAATGATAATCAATAAATAGTAACTGCACATTTATAATAACCATAAGCATCTAGATTTTACGTGAGTTTTAATGATTTGTGATCGCTTAACTAATCTCCACTCAATCTAAAAACTGGTTCAGGACAATTTTGTGGTTAGATATTCATAAGTATATAGATATGTACCTTTGACTCCGGAGAGGACACTCTTAACCTTGCGGCACAGCCTTCACAGTCCATTCTAATTTTGAGAGCAACGGTTTGCATTTGCTTCTTCTTCATCTTTTTCTTGGCACTGCTTAGTAAATCAGAAATGTATTCTATAGTGCCTTCAACACCCATTTTTGTATCTGTATGTTAGCTTCAAACAATTGTTGTGCCTAGTGATTAGCTACCAATATTTGCTTCTGTGATCAATGATTGTTATATATGGGCATCAATATGGGTAGTGATCGGTGATACAATGGAGAGCAATGAAGAAGTGAAGAAGATAGAGAGGATATTGTATAAGTTTTGGTTTGTAGATTTATAGACAGGCCAGGAGACGCATATATACATAGGTCCAAAATAAATTATTATTTATATTAAAAATAAATAAGAAAAAACCTTGGGTAAATCTAGCTAATTGAGGCAAAATATAAAAGTTAGGTCATGTACTAGAAACTTCCTTGAAATGAACCTTTGTGGATTCCCATGTCATCTTTCTTGTAGTGGACTCAGAAATAAAAGGAAAATGGGGTTGAATAGAGGGTGTTAAATTAATTTGGTTTTAGCCCACTTAGTACTAAATTAATCTTTCTATATAGTGCCTCTCTTCATATAGGAATTGCATAATGTACTATAAAGTGACGATTAAAGGGACTTAAGCAGAGATTTTTGTTTCCAAAATCCAAATCTTTTGTGTGCGTTTTTAGGTATAGAGAGCTCAATGCTTTGGGTACACGAAACATACAAAACTAAACAACAAAAGAGTAGCTAAAGACTTTAGCAATCTAATTTTGAAAAACATTAGAGAATTAGAACAATTTATACCACTTTACGAAATCTCAAGAATTTTTTTATATGAGAACTTGAATCCTAGACCAAGAAGTTAATAATGAAAATGTTTAGGGTCTGTTTAATTGTGAAATTTTTTTATTTTTTTAAATTAAAAAATAAAAATGAAAAACTAAAAGTTTGTTTATATAATACTAAAATTTCTATTATTTTTATGTTATTTTTAAAAAATAAAAATAAAATAAAAAATAAAAAACAAAAAATTATTTTTTCAACTAAACATAACTTTAACAATTTAAACTAGCCACAAATAATTGAAGTATTTTAACATGTTTATTTCTTTTTTCAAAGACATGAGTAATTATTTCCCGATGTGGACATTAATTAACCCTTTTGTAACTTAATATTTGACATGTTGCAATTATTAAGGCTAAATAAACATTGTCCATTAATCCTTTCTACGATATTATCCGTTAACTAATCATGTATTAACTTCACCAAAATAAAAGATTGTGCATTACACGAACGGATTTATTGATTAATCAATAAAAAATGTGGACTAAATGGAATTGCATGGCACCAGCAAAAGCCACGTTGCAGGAGATGGAAAAGGCCACTTGGCCAGATGAGGATCCAATGGATGAGAGGGGGTTCACGTAGAGCAGGGGGTTTGAAGATAGAATTGGACGCTAGTGTATGTCAATTCATGAATTGCTTCGATGATTGGAGTATGTATAATTGGGCGGTGCGACTGTAGAAAGAAAAAAAGAATAAACAAAGGCACCCTTGTATTTGGCTGCTGCCACACCCACATGTGGCTTCACCTTAGATTTTGATTAATGGAACTCACACCTTAACTTTCTCTTTTTTAATTTCAATATCTTACCTGGTCTACATACATATTGCTACTATCAAAACCAAGTATTGATCAAATCTTTTTCACATATAGTTCAAAATACCTGTTTTATGATATTGATAGGGCAGATGAAAAGCAAGATTACTTTTATATGTTCAATCATTTTCCTTTTCTCTATGAAATAATCCAGTTTTTTATTTTTTTTTAGTTTTATTTTTTATTAGTAGATCTCTGAAGTTTTATTCCTCTAAACAAAAAAACCTATAAAAAAAACCTTGCACAAAGAAGTATATGGCCTGAGATTAGGGATTACAAAACTAATCTAACCTATCGAGTAATTTATTTTCTCAAAGAGTAATTGAACACTTCGATCCAGAACAAAATATTATTGAATTCTACTGAACAAATATTTTTTTTCGGAATTTCAAATCATTTCTATTAATAGATAAACTTAAAGTTTAAGACCAATATATATGTTACATTTCGAAGAACAACTTAATAGTAAATTTTTTTTACCAATTTGTTTGACCAGTATCTGATAGCATTTCAAAAAAAAAATTATTCTGGAATGTTCATAACCTTGAAATTGGCAAGCTGAAGTTCTGACAAATTTTCGGGGAAGCAAATCAATGTGCATATTAGATTGATAGTAATAATGTTGATCTTATCCCTAACAGTGTAACTAGACTTCTGTATTTGGACAAAGTTGATCACTTCCCTTTTACCTAATAAAAATAATCACCCCACCGCACCCTCTCAGGATTAGTCTAACTAAATTGATGAAGGTTATGTAATACCATTTATGGTGGAGTCAATCTATAGTTGAATCAACACACAAGTAGATTGATCTTTCATTAAAAATTCACTAACATTAAACTTATTCTTACCTTTAGAATAAAAATCAATTTACTAATTTGACACCCATCATTGCACCAAATGCAGTTAACATCAAACTTTCAAAAAGGCATGAATTATGAATATTGCTAAGTAATTAAGTAATCAAGCACATCAATAGATTGGTATCCGGATAATTCATTGAAACTTATATGCCTTGTTGCATGGCTCAAATCTCTTCCATTATCACATAATGTTCTCATTAATAATAAATGCAAACACGAAGAGCTGGCAGAGGAAGTCATAAATCAGTAGGGATTGAACAGACTAGGCAGTTTTCGAGTTGCTTCAGCTGCAAATATTGCTGTACATCTAGAAAATGATAGACTATCGACAGCTCATAAGCCCGGACATAAATTTTAATGAACCTCAAAAGCCAACACATCTATGAGACTAAGCCTACGATTGTTACGTTATACATCAACATAACTGTAGTACTAAACTACTTCGAACTGCCTGATTTAAATGGTGCTCACGATTCAAGACAAATCTATACATATATATCAACAATATCTAAGTGCTAACAGATTGATCATTGATTATCTAGGTATCTTATTAATTTATGTTCAGATTAGATTAGACTTTTACGGACAACACGAAATACTCACCACTGAATTTAGAAATTTTTCTATATATTTAATATCTGATTAATCTAAATTTGAGCCTGTCAGGAATATGTAGTTTAAGACAGATTTTTCAACATTTTCTGTTCACTGTATCTATATATGCCTTCAATTACGTTCTTAATCAGTAATTAGTAACAAATGATGCATTATTGTTAATCACTCAAGGCATAGGTATTAATTTGGGGGATTAATAAGAAAGTTAAGGGGAGTTGCTATCAAGTAGCTGTCACTGTGTTTGGTCAGACCCGACAGGTTCCACTCCACTGGACACATGCCACCACTGAAGAATGAGTAGAATCCAAACCCAGCTGTTTTTAGCTATATATTTTGTCACCTTACGTTTGTTCATTACTAGCCACATATCAAATAATTCCATACTTGTGTAATGCAATTTTTGTCACTTTCAACTCCATTGTGGATATTGGAACATCAAACTCTTCAAAGATACTCTCAGCTGACATTTTGCTTTAGCTGAACCCTACTAAACCACCAACTGCACAAAAATGGCACTTTCAAATGCATTCCAAGGACTAGAAACTTATGGCGTTTAACGTTCAGTGGTTTTAAGAGATTGAGAGTTCGGTTTTAGTATAGAGTAAAAAATTCATTGTAGCGCTCACAAATACTGATCGAGTTAATCAAATAACCTTGGTGGGTTGCAATGATCGTCTCAATAAACCTGAATTCCCAGTTAATCATTGAATACAGTCAAGTTAAAGCAGTTTCAACAATGTAAGATTGCGACTGAAATGACAAAAGTTGAACAGAACAGAACGCGACATGAAGTTGGTATTTACTTTGTTCAATCTAGAGACTAAAGAGGATCAAGATGATAGAATCGTCAAGTCCCGACAAACCCATTTTGGCTATGAGCTTAACACATGTCCATCATCAGTCCATGCCCATATTGTTTTCATAACCTGCAATCAGGTCTTTCCCAAAAGAAACGACTTTATAAAGAAGGAAAGAAGAGGCTTTTCTCTTTGCAACTCTTATGGAAAAGAAGCCTTTTAGATATGGAAGAACCAATTTGCTTAGGTAAAGAGATATTCGACAGTGATTCTGTGTCCATGGCAAGAAATCGACTAATTCATCAACCCTACTACTACTACTACTACTTTTGTTCAAAGCAGATACTTCCGGAAAAGAAGAAGGGGACACCAGGCGAACGCGTAAACCTGCTGATCGCCTTCAAAGAAGAAAAACAAAATTTCTTTTTTTCTAGTAAAATTTCTCCTAAACTAAAAGTAATTATACAAAATTGAATCTTCGTTTTTTTAGCGCATATTACATTAAGATTCGATTTCTTAGCGCATGTTATAACATTATAAGCTATAGAGAACTATGACCATAGTTATAAGAGCATGTCCAACAAACTCTTTATTTTAGTTCTTTTGCCAAAATTAAGTATTAAATCTCAAAATGTCCCTCTAATAGACTCTTTATATCACTCCTCCAATTTTTTTTCAAGAATTCATATTGTATGTCCTCATGCTTGAGGAGGAATTGTGCCTCTTCAATCACTCCTTTTGTATTTTTTATTGATTATTTACTAGTTTTTAATTAATATGTAAGGACATATACATTTCTCATATATATAGTTGAATTGTTTATTAAAATAAGCAATAAGATAAAGAGTGTTATTAGTGTTCACACGAATCTGAAAATAAGCAAAAATATGAAATTGAATTTTTTACAAATAATTGAGAGGATTACGAGCAGCATTGTTGGACATGCCATATACAAAGAACTTAAAAAATGAGTGTCTACAACCACAAGATTGTGACTCCACAGAACACCTAAAGAAAGCTCAAGCCATTTCATTAAGTCAATGATAACCCCATCCAAGAAACTTAATACATCCACTTTACAAGACGACACACGTAATGATCATAATTAATTCATCGTTATCTTTGATTGGTACACCTGTTCCACAGTCCTTGGTTAACGCAAAAACTACCTTATCCTCCTCCGAAACAAAGGACTTCACCCACTGCTTTCGAGCCAGCTGTTGTAACATTAGATGCAAATCACATTATTATTGTTGAGCTAATTAAGCATGATCCCGGGACCATGATTTTTGCTGTCTTGTGGAAATGGGAAGACCTTTTCTTTCTTTTCTAAAACAATTTACAAAAGCAACATGCCTAATCATTGCAGAAACTTGAGTCATTAGATCACATGGATTCACTAGGTTCTATACTATTTTTGCACAAAAGCACGAATAAGTTCTGCAGCGTAACTAAGACAACAAATTAGACAAGCAGACAAAAATGGTTTTAAAAAGGGTGGATTGACAAAACAAAACATAGTAATTAGCTGGAATTGATTGGATACAGCTAAAAAAGAAGATAAAATCATCCTAACCACCCCCAATATTAGACCGGCCCAGGGGGGAAAAAAAATTTTGAAAACCTCTAGAAAAATGAAGAGCTTGACAAGGAACAGACAGGATTTACATGTAAAAGAGAGATCAAAAGACGAGAGAATTAGATAGCTAATAGAAAAATAAGCATTAAGAGTAATTGCAAACTCTCTCTGTGTAACCGGAAGGAAATATTATCTGAAGCAGAAGACGATCTAGAGGAAGTCCTCCCTGCAACAGCTGGTGCAACTGCATGTTTACTGGGGATGCTCGGTTGCTCGTTAGTTGGTACAGGATTTGGTGATTGATCGTTTGGAGGTGATGCAGCCTTCACTTCGATATTATCATTCACGTCTTGACCTGAACAGAGGACAAATTAATTAGTTAACTCTTCTAAGCAAGAATTTGTCGCAATGCATAAGCAAATACGAACTGTAAAGATTAATGGCGGAGAAAAGAAAAATGAAGATGGAGTTTCCAAACAGGAAAAAAAAAAGGCATAGCTTTCTACCAAAAAATTGAATCAAACCATTTCTTCTTCTGGAACAAATCATTTAATAGCCAACATTGCCTAGGTGCTCAAAGCTAGCCATGCTTTCACTTCATAAAGCATAAAATTATTGACATGCTATAACTATTATCGTAGAAAGTTTCCTTAAATAATAATTCTGGATATTAGATCTATGTAAAAGTTTAATAATAAATTTCAATGCTTGACCACCAATGCAGCATGAAGAAATAACAAGCGATAATGAGCAGGACAAGAGCAAAATCAAGAATTACGAAATGTATGCACTATTCACTTGAAAAGAAAAGGAAATGTATGAACTATTCCCTTGAAAAATGTACCATAGAAATGTATCACCTAATAGGCAGCAGCACTTGAAAGAATGAGAATAGGCCAACTAACTTGACCACATATATTTGTAAGGTAACAGAAAACTATAGTAAGTACGCCAGTCTCTAGAGGCCAATGCCACCTCTGCAAAGAGCCCAAATGCCTTGATAATCATTTATGAGGACTGAGTCACTGAGGACTGCAGAATTTTCAAAACTCAGAAATATGAGCATTTCTTTTAGTCGTGCTGCCTTAATCAGAGGTTAGACAAATCATGAACCATGAAATGGATCATTCATAAAAACAGGGGTCTTTTTGAAACATTGTTAAAGAAAATCTTTCCAACATGCAAGTTTATTCTATGATTTCCATTTGGGTCTAATAAGGAAGTTTAAACCAACAAAGAGGATCAGATAAAAGAGAATGAAAACAATGTTCCAACAAATGAAGACAACTTCTACATCTGCAGATACTAACATTTTTTTTCTAAAAGAAAGAAACTTACAATTGGAATTCGACCAACCCAATGTCAAATTCCCCATATCAAACACCAAGCGATAACCCATCATAAAGTTCTCTGCAATTTCCAAGGTAGCCAAATGTTGTCCACATCAGAAAACAACAAAGGAATAAATACAAGCCTATGAATTGTAAGCTGCCGAGCAGAACACTGTACTCACGTCCAATAATACCATAATTGGAATCTGTTGGCTGAACGGTTAGGCAGAATAAAGCCCAGTCCTGCATTATATGATAGATTATTGAGTAACCAGTATTTCTTATACACAACAAGATATTGCGTGATAATTTTCTCACCATTTAGCAATTGGAGTAGTACGAATTTACATATAAACTAAAAGCCTGAAAAGGAACAGCACATGAATTACAAAGCTTTCTAGTGCAATTTAAAAAAGCTTATTACCTGATTTTGAGGAATTGAATAAATGGGATTGTGAACCACAAAGCTCTGATTTGTTTGGAACCTAAGTTGCATGGTTGGAAGGTTTTGAAACTCTTGCAAACTGTTAAATTAAAATCTGGCAATGAATTAATTGATTGTTGAAAAAATTAGATAATTTACTGAAATACTTGTCAAATTTAGAAAGAACCTGGCATTGTAGCTGTAGTCCCACGGGCCTCCTTGAGAGCTAATTCTTTTGGCATTTACTTGTTCATCAAACTGTA